>VWZV01011181.1:57866-225279 GCA_013397155.1 Irena cyanogastra
AGCCTCCAAAAGAACTAGCTGTCCTAAATCTGGGAAAGGCCAATGCACGTTCAACCACGTATGGAAGGGAGCTGTGGTCCTGACCAGCCTCTCATAGACGTAACTTGCCTTGGTGCTTGGCCAGTGCTAGGCCCAGGGGTGGCAAGGAAAGGCTGCCAGGGAGGGTAAGGGGAGCCCAGAGCTCACCTTCCCTCCCCCTACCTCTGCTCTCTTCCCTTTCTCCATCACTCTTTTCAATACGTCTATTTTAGATCAGCCCTTTCTTTTCTTCCTCTTTCCCGGTGGTTCAATACGATCCTGTTCCTTCCTGTCTCCCCTCATTCCCTTTTGTCTTCTCACCTCCATTTCACTTCCTAACCCTGCTTCCCTGCCATGACACGACAATCAGTCTCCCTTGAGTCATCCTTACTTCCCCCCAACGTCCCCTATCACTCTGACGTCTTTCCCCCTTCCTCCCCCCAGCTCTGACGGACGCGGTCCTCTCACCCCACTGAACCCTCCTCCTTTATAAAGGGATTTTCCTCTTTTTAATCCGCGAGACCCCCGTCGCAGCCTCGGCACTCGGCGCTCCGTCGGCACCGCGGGGCAAGAGACGATCCTTCCTTTGCTCCTTCCCTCCCCCCGCCAGCGGGAAAGCCCCGGGCGGGGACAAAGCCCCCGGCAGCTCGGCCCCGACACCGCCCCGCGGGATGGGTGGCCGTGGCCCGCGGGCTGCGGGGCAGCGCGGCGGCGGAGCGCAGGTGGGCGGCGGGCGGCGGGCTCGCTCCTTGNGCGAGCCGCGGAGCCGTCGGGAGCGCGGACGGGTCTTGCCGGCGCGGCTGTGCGAGAGCGAACGTGGAGCGGCGGGGCCAGGATGGGGAGGGGGCTCCGGGAGAGGCTGGGTACGGGGCTGCCGCTGTCTGCGTGCCTCGGGAGTCTTCCCCCGCTGTAGTTCGTGTACTTCAACATTTCTGCCTTCCGACAGCTTTTAAGCTTTCCGTTTGCTTCCCGTACTGTGAGAGAACAGATTCATGTGTTTCATGCTGGACAATTAAATGTTGCAAAAAAGAAATCGCAGATTTTAAAATACAGGAGACGTTATAAGGGGAACGAGACTCAGCATTCCAGTACAAACACCTAAAATATGTGTTTTGCTGTTGTAGCTGTTACTTATATGTATTTCTTGTATTACTTAAAGCTGTTTTGTCTTCAAAATAGAGATTTTTGTTATAGTCCACATGGCCAAGATCTTCTATCTCTTGTACCAAACTAGTCTGTGACTGAAAAGTTTCCAGACATTGAGGACTTGGTGTTACCAAAATAATTCAGTGCTCTATAACTGACTTCTAAGGATAGTTTAGCTTTCAGCGACGTCATTCATTCCCCTTTGTGTTCAGAGGCTATAACCACTGTTTGTTGCTGCACAGGCGTTTTAATTGGCATGTGACATTAATCTCAATTACATCTGAAATTCTCATTTCATAAATTCACCGGAATGGTCTCTTTAAAAACCATCTGAGGGGTTTTGTACACCGATTCTAAAAAGCAGGCGTGCTAAAAGCAGACCTATTATTGCATTCTCTCCAGAGGTCTTAATGAAATAGTGATAAAAGAAACAGCTGGGACTTCAACATGGCTTTCCATGTGGAGGGACTGGTGGCCATAGTTGTCTTCTACCTGGCAATCCTGGCAGTAGGGATATGGGCTGCCTGGAAAACCAAGAACACCGGCAGCGAAGGAGATCGCAGCGAAGCTATTATAGTCGGTGGAAGAGACATTGGTTTGCTAGTTGGTGGATTTACAATGACAGGTATGTAAAAAAACACCTTATTGTTTCCTAGCCAGGGTGTAACTTGTCAGTTTTCCATCTCAATTAATTGCAATCTGTGTGTTGAGTAATGCAAAGTGGGGAAAATATATATACTTTTTATCCAATTGTTTGATGAACAGCCAAATGTAGCATCTGTATAAAAACAACAAATATTTGTAAATCTTACAGGAAGAATATATTTTCATCAGTTTTCATATATTTTCATTCCATATTCATCTGTAGATCAGATATGTTTGGGACAAAATATGGAATTAATGTAGATTAATTAGAAAGTTTTAAAATAACTGTTACTGTTTTTAAAACCATCCAAATTTGTACATTATTCTTGGGTTTGTTTAATCTGAGTGTAGGGAAAAAGATTGGTGGGAAGGGGAGGGTGTACAACATAAATTAACTTTCTAAAAGAAAATGGGCATAAATCCAAACTTGTAACTGTACAGATTTCAGCAAACTTATTTTGTGGATTCTTTTAGGTTCTTTTTCAGCAGTTGAACAAAATAGTGCATTACTCTCAATAGTAGTATCAGTAAGAAAAGGCTGGGTGAAGGAAGAGTTCTTCACTGATTTTGTAAACAGTGCTCTCTGACTCCCAGAGCCAGTCAAACCAGCCATCTCACCTGGATAAGTAAGATATTCACAATACTGCCCAAAATCTCATAGCTTATGGTATTGGAACAAAAATCCATCATAGGAAGAGTGAATTTGCCCACCATTATATTAAGGCAAATTAATTTTTAGGCATGGGGTATTTTTTATTCCTAATTTTATCTAAATCCTATTCAGGCAAAGCCCTTTCAGTTGTCAAATTGAATTTATCTGACTATATTTATGTTTTGCCCTGTTCTGCTTTCACAATTATCTAATAAGGAAGACCCGGGTAAAACTTGGGCCAAAACTCTGCGTTCTTTATTTGAGATAAATTCACATTCTTTTGCAGGGGCATTTTGCTCATTCAAAGACTGAATGTTTAGCTATTGAGCAAAGAATGTTTGTAAAAGTCAATAAAGTTTGAATACAGTCAGATGTTCTACTTTTTGCACTATGCTGTAATTTACTCTATCAGGCATCCGTCGGCTACTGGTGCATAAGATATGATGAGAGTCTGCACATAGCAAGATCTGGTTAGCCTGCTTTCTGCTGAATGAAATGTTTTCAAGGGCACTGAAACCAGAATATTTTGCAGAAATACTGGTTGCCACAAAACAATAAACATTAAATCAAGGGAGTCAAGATAAATAAAGGCAGTTCCCACAGAAGTGGCTACGACTAACAGCTTTGCACATAGAAGATACAAATTCTGGTCTCCTTAATCCTATTTTTCAGGGATATTTTGTGTAACAGCTGAAGCACAGATGAGACCTGAACTGGGATCTCCTATATCTCAGGCATGTTCTGTAGCTACCACAATTCACACCCACACATGTTCATCCTGTATTGTGCAAGCGGTGGAGATGGCGCAGTATCTCACCTTTGCGGTAGAACATCAGACTGATCCCAAAGCCTTTGGGTAGCTAAAACTATCACGGATTTTATACTGTCAGGTCTGACACTATGCCTTCCTTAAATCTGGTAATTAAAGCTTGATATGGCAACTAACCTACTTTCAGTTCGGTTCAGCTGTAGTGATCTATGCCTGGCGCATAAAGTAAGATCTGGGCACAAATCTGCTGAGCCAGGGGTTAGTCCGAGTTTTGTCTTGGTGAGGGTGTTTGGGGCACTCGATTTCTAAAGTCATAACAAAACAATTATGAAAGTAAACTGATGAAAATCCACAACAATTTTTACAGGTTGATAATTTTTACAAAATGCACACATTATCCAAGGGCATACTTGCTTTTTAAGAAATGTTCAATGCTGATTTTTCACCTCGCAACCATGACTATTCGCAATACATGACTATTCCGACATCGTCTTTATATTTTTCAGGTTTAATTGTCTAAGTATAAATTAGAAAGCAAAGCCTACCATGCAACAAGAAAACATTACTTGTTTTAAAGATCTCCAGAAAGGTTACTGTTTTTATGTACATGAAGCACTTTGAGTTATGAAATAAGGCCTTATTCTTTCTTTTTTGCCTGAGACAAGCATTACGATGTTCCACAAGTATTGGCTATGAAAATTGTAGAAGTTTCTAGGGTTACTTAGTGGAGAGGATGACAGCACTTAGCTTATAAATTTGAAATAAAATTCAGAACATACGCTTCAAAGTCGAGATTCCAAAGTAATTATAGCTGATGTTCTAAACAACATTGAAAAATCTTAAAGCACTACCTATGAATAACAGCTGTGGATATTTTTGGATATATGCTATGATCCTGAAGAGGAAAAAGCTGTATCAACCAGCTACTGAAATGCTGAACACAAAGCCTGTTGAAGGTTGAGTGTGTCTGCAAGTAAGAAAAAGAAAGAATGAAAAGGTTGAATTGTGGATGGAGCACAGCAGGTCATATTAAAATTAAATAACATTGTACTGTAGTAGACACATTTAATCTGTGTATATTTTTACATATTTATAGATCAAATGTTGTATTAAATACTAGCATTCCTTATTTTTGTGAATAAATTTTTTAAGAAGTGATATCTTCAACAAAATTGAATCTAATTTGATTCTGGTGAATGAGTTTAAACCTCAAAGGAAATAGTTGATATTACATAACTAAATGCTCACAAACATACCCAAAAGGTAATAATCTATTGATGTAATTTTTGCCTTTTAGTTGGATAGAGCTACAAACCCTTCCACATGAAAAAGACATATTACACAATTCTATTTTATTCTAATCCTTGGATCAGAGTTTTCATTTTACAGAACTTGATGAGTTTATTAAATAATTTGAGTGGTCAGACAAGGAATTATTCCTCAAGAAGTGCCAAAAAATTTGGTTTCCTACTATATATCATTATATATCAAGAACTCAGAGATCAACTTCTGTATGTCTCACAGGAGCTAGAAGAAAAATTGCACTCCTTACCCTCAGTATTTTGCTGATCGTTTTTTACAGTGCCTGTTTTAAATGGATGTTGGTATTTGCTGCATTATTTTTTTCTTCAGATGGCAGGCAAAGAAAAGATTAAAATAGATTGCCACATGAATGCTTCCATAGATTATTAAGTATTTTATTCCTTTTGGCTGATTTAGATTTAAAAAAAAAAAATTCACCAAAAATAAAGGTATTAAACTAACTTTAAATTGTGGCTTAGCAAATGAGGATCAGAAAATTAATATCTAAGGTTGAAATCCCATCTTATCTTATCCCTTTATTTCATGTCTAATGTATTTACCTGTGTCAGTGTACATGCTGACTATCCATTCACCCCCTCAGAAAAAGACATATAACACCTTTTTGGAGCTCTGTGATCCTTTGCAGATCTTCCAGAACAATCATGTGCACAGAAAAATTGATTAGCAGCAATTTTTCAAACGCTAATCCAGAAATCAAGAAATAAAATTAAAAATAAGGGCTAAATCCTTCATGCCACCTTACACAGCAATATCTGTCTGCAGGGCAGACAGTGGAGGGTAATGACCCCTACAACATCACACAGAAGGGAATTGACTGATCTCCTCCAGAAGAAAACAAGGGAGCTAGGCATGGCATCCAAGTGCCCCTTGGGGAACACCTGACACCTCTGTAGCAGCCGTTGGCAAATCAGTGTGGAACTGGAAGCCCCTTCACCACAGCTGCAGCAATGTTGGACATCTGCCCTTGACTATGGGATATTATTCCCACCTGTAACCAAGTGCATAATTAATGTAGAATTCATGCTTATGCATTTTCTGGAGAAAGAGACAAATATACTTCCCGTTCTAAATATTTACTTTTTGATGTTATATACAGGTGCTTATTCCATAAGATTGTGCTGCTTGAGACACAATAGGCAACACACATCCCAGGTAGTCACGGATTTTTCCCTAGAGAGTGGTGTCTCTCGGGTCCATACTGGGACCAGTGCTATTCAACAGCTTTGTCAGGGCCGTGGACAGTGGGATTGAGGGCACTCTCAAGCAAGATTGCAGACACCAAGAGGAGTGCTGTGGCTGATACTCTAGAGGGAGGGGATCCCATACAAAGGTACCTGGCCCAGTGGAAGAGGCCAACTGTAAGATCCTCCACTTGGATCAGGGCAAACCCAAACATGGATGCAGGGTGGATGATGAGTGGATTAAGAGCAGCTCTGTTGAGAAAAACTTAGAACCACAGAATTGTAGAATCATCAGGATCAGAAGAGACCTTCAAGATCATTGAGTCCAGCTGTCCAGCCAACACTACCACTGTAACCCCTAAACCACATCACCCAGTGCTAGATCCACACACCTCTTAAACACCTCCAGGGATGGTAACTCCACCACCTCCCTGAGAAATGGGAAAGCTATTTCGACGCCTGACCACCCTAGCAGTCAAAATTTTTTTTGTAACATCTAATCTGAATCTCACCCGTCTCAGCTTAAGACCATTTCCTCTTGTCCTTTTACAGGCATGGTAGAAGAGACTGGCCCCACATCACTACATCCTCCTATCAGGCAGTCGTAGAGAGCCATGAGGTCCTACTCTTCTCAAGACTAAACATGCCCAGCTGCCTCAGTTGTTCCTCATCAGACATCTTTACTAGACCTTTCATGACCCTTGTCACCCTTTGCTGGACACACTTCAGCATCAATGTCCTTTTTAAAGTGAGGGGCCCAGAACTGGACACAGTACTAGAGGTGCCGAGTACAAGGGGATGATATCTGTCCTGGTCCTGCTGGTTGCACTGGTGCTGATGCAGGCCAGGATGCCATTGGCCTTCTTGGCCACCTGGGCACGCACTGGCTCATGTTCAGCTGCTGTCGACCAGCACTCCCAGGTCCTTTTGTGCTGGGCCATTTTCCAGAGACTCTGTCCCCAGCCTGTAGCATTGCCTGGGGTTGTTGTGACTAAAGCCTAAGACTCAGTGCTTGGTCTTGTTGAACCTCATGCAGTTGGCCTCAGCCCATCTCTCCAGCCTGTCCATATTTTACACTCCTGCAGATCGACACTCTGACCCAGCTTCATGTAATCTGCAAATTTGCTAATGGTAGACTTAATCCCCTCATCCAGATAATCAGTAAAGATATTAAACAGGGCTGGGCCCAACACTGATCTCTGGGACAGGCTGAGAGAGTTGTGGTTGTTTAGCCTGGAGAGGAGAAAGATCTCTGCAGACCTGACAGCAGCCTTACAGTACCTAAAGGGAGCTTGTAGAAAAGATGAGGATCAAGGCATGTTGTGATAGGATGAGATGCAGAGGTAGGGAATTGAAGGGTCGATTTAGATTATATATTAGGAAGAAATTATTTACTGTGAGGATAGTGACACATTGGAACAGGTTGCTTAGAGCTGTTGTGGTTGCCCCATCCCTGGCAGTGTTTGAGGACAGGTTTGACAGGGCTTTGAGCAACTTGACCTAGTGGGTGGCATCCCTGCCCATCACTGAGGGGTTAAGAATAGAAGATTTTTAAGGTCCCTTTCAATCCAAAGAATTCCATAATTATAGAACTCTGGTAAATAAAGTATTCTACACTCCCCTCTATCTTAATTAACACTGTAAAGAGTCACAAAATCCCAAATGTTTGACAACTTTTTGTGTAGATTATGTATCCTTGCTCTTCTCTTTAAGAATCAGCCTTAACCCATCTTCCCCACGTGGCCCCATATGGACATCACTCACCCCTTGTCTCTGTAGTACACACCAGTTCTCGATAAGCAAAAGTCTGCCCGTAACAGGTCTCCTTGGGTCACTTCTTTTGTTGCAGTCTTTCTCTGCATGCTCAACCCTCATGAAAGTCCATTACACCATTTCCAACAACAGAATGATCCATTCCTGTGCTCCAAATTGCTGAAAGGGGGACAATTGTAATTCTCTGGTTGCTGGAGATCTTTGATTCTAAAGCCATAGTGAAATTCAGCAAAATACCCTCTAGTAGTACTTGAGAGATATCACAGTCAAGCGGAAGAGAGTGATTATTTAACTCTTAATTAAATTTCTTAGGGAATTTTATTAAATTTTCTTAATTTGTTTTTCTCTCCAATTGTTTTTCTTAAACACAAAATCAAGTTTTCCTCTACGGTGGTGGATGATGTGAAAATTCTGAGGAATGTTTAAGGAAAATACATTTCAAACTGTTGTGACTTTTTACACCGAAACCTTAACTACTCTTGTATGAAAAAGTAAAGGCTTCTGACACAAACCAGAACATCATTACAAAAATCTAGGATTTGTAATGGTCTGTCTTGCCCTTGTTCAAACTGCAAACTTAGATTTATAAAACTTGCTCATTATACATTATAGATAATAAAAAAAAAATTGCATGGAATCTGCAAACAGGAAGAGATGAACTGTATTACTTGATTTGTTATGAAGTACTTTTGCAGATATAATCGCAATACAGTTCTGTATTGGAGTTTTTCTCTCATACGTACTGTTGATCCCAAATTCTCAAATGTCGAAATTTCCCTTAAAGGCAGAGAATCAACTCATTAAGTGACAGAGGTTGGGCTATTAAAAATACTGCTTTTTAGAGGAAGAGATAAAATGTGAAGTATTGGAGATAGCACATATTGAATATGGCTTAAGGAAGCATAAAATAAATGAATTAAAGTTTAGAACTTATATGGCAGCAAAAAAGCACCACAAGTCTATATAGAAATATTTTGAGAACTCAGAGTTTATTAATATGCTTCATGTAGCAACAATTTAAAATTTAATAGGGTTTAAAAGGCTTTTCTTCATTAAGGTTCTAGTAAATAATGTTTTCATTAAGCTTTTGCCTAATTTAAATGTTCTTCTTCTGACTCCCCCTTAAACCTCTCCTTCATTTGTACTAACACAAACAGTACTGGTAAATGAAAGTGGGGGACTCAGCCCTCACATCTTCACTGACTGTACAGAGACTTTGACACTTTGATGATTGCCTCAGTCCATTTGACTTCTTTTTTCATATGCTTAGGCTGTAAATTCAAATTAGGGCTGCCTTTAATAAAAGGATTCCATGCCTGGCACTTGTATTGTTCATATAATAAAAAATAGCCACATCATACATAATGACAATTTTATTATACAGTGTGTGAGCTTTTCTTTCTTTGTGGACATTAAAGACTTTCCCATCTCTTCCTTTTCAGCCACATGGGTTGGAGGAGGTTACATCAATGGGACAGCAGAAGCTGTGTATGTCCCAGACTATGGTCTAGCTTGGGCTCAGGCCCCTATTGGATATTCTCTCAGCCTGATTTTAGGTAAGCAAAGACTAAAACTAATAGGCTTTCATTTATGAGAGTTATGATGTCAGGTTCATTCTTTGAAATGAAAAAACTAGGGTCTGATAAAAGGTTGCTGAGGTAAACTGGATCCATTCTTCTGGTACATTTGGCTATTGAAAAACAAAACAAAACAAAAAATCTCTATAAATAGTTTGATAGCTCAAGTCTCCTAAACTGCTTGCCAATACCTATTGGATTATTACAACAATATTCTTCAGGGGAATGGGGGGGGGGCAATGTGTTTAAATTGTCAATACTAAGTTTTATATATTCAAGTTTTCTTTAATTGCCTATATGATCTGGAACATTACCCAGGTGCCAGGTATCAGTACACCTATAAATCTTGGAATTAGACAGATGTCCTTTTGGGTTAGGAAAGGGCTTATACCTTACGGATCTCCACCAAGAATCTAGGTAACTTTCATGATTTTGTCTCGGAAGTATGTAGCACATACTTCCTCAAACTGGGAACTATTTCCTTAAAACTGAAACATGCAACCTCTTAAATGTAGAACAAAACTCTAAATCACATATCAGAATGCAAATGCAGAATCCTGATAATATGCTGGGTCAGAGTGTAAAATACAGACAGCATTATAAGTTTTCATGCTGCAATAGTGATGCAACTGCTTAAAAAACATGTTGTTGCAGAAAAAAGATCCTGTGTTTTTCGTATTTCCTTAATGTGACTGATATAGTCACCTTTCTAGTATGACTTGACCTCTCAGTCTATTCTGAGTCTATTCTCAGGATCCTCCTACCTAATCTGTCCCTTTTATTTCCTTTGGTTGCTTATCCAGATCCTCTTTCATATTTTATTTCTTCCTATACAACTTGTTTTCCTTCCTCTTTCTTTTTTCCCCTTGAAACTGCTTTCCAGTGGCCTGTCCTAGTTATCCTCAGTTCCCAGGCAGAAACTTTCCCCACTGCAGATGTTCCTCCCTGGCATTTGCAGGCCAGCTGCAGTTCTGGCAGTGTTGCCATCCCTGAGAGCAGCTCTGTGAGGAAAACAGGGACTCCAGATGTCTGCCTGGAGATGGGTTGGTGTCACTGTGAGGTCCTGAGGGTCACGATCCATCAGTGTCACTAACCTGTTAGGATTGGAGTCACAGGCATCCTCCTGGCTCTCAGCCTCTGCAGAATTGACACAAATTAACAACAGTCCAGAATAGTTAGCCTCTCTGCTGGTTTTCAGCTGTTTATAGATACCCAGACTTGTTTTCCTGAAGATTATAATGGCCACTGCAGAGAAAAGCAGTCCATATGTGTAACCATATATCTCTCTGCAGAGCACAGAGAGGGAAGAATTTCTGTAAGGATCCTCTGTACATAGAGGTTTGAGGGGAGGAATTCTTTATCCTTCTTTAAAAAAATAAATAATCAAAATTATAAATTCAAGGCTGGGAGAAATATTAATGCTTCAGACAGGAAGTGTTCAAGATTGATGTAATCTTCCTGTTTGTTCTCCATACAATTTTATTTTCCTTATTTTTTCAAGCAATTTAGTTTTAAAAGTTAGAATACCTCCTATTTCATTTGACAGGTGTTTGAACATCCTAATAGATTATGATTTTTTCTTCTTCTTCAATTCTTTTTTGCAATGATGGCATAACAAATAGAACAGGAAAAGGATCCATCACCAAGCCAAGAATCACCAAAAAAAAAAAATAAAGCTGAAGGGTTTCTGCATCTATCTGCCTAAACACAGCATTCACATAAGCACTAGAAATTGGGGTGACAGTGTGTGACCCAGTACCTTATTTCAGGGAACTTGGTGAAATGAAGTAATACAAGTTATAAAGGCAATACATAGAAATTTGGAAAATCTTCTGCAAAATACGATGAATAAATTACTTAAATGAATAAATAATAAATAAATAAATACTTAAATGACTTAAATGAATAAGTATCTTGTCATGAGGAGCCTAATTAAGGGTTGCCAAATGCCATACAGTATATTTTATTGGGAACTGACAGGGTTTCCAGTTCGTTATTATACCTTACACAGAAGTTTTACTGTGGTAGAAGTCTGCTTGGTTATACTCATGTGCAGATCCCAACTACACAGGTTTCCATGCAAGGGCTCTTTCAGCTTTCCTCAGACAGGTCATTTTTTTCGCAAGAGAGAAAGAATTTGGGGAGGGGAGGGCTTTGCACATTTATGTACATATCCAGCTCATACCAGCCAGGCAGAGCAGAATTGTGATATATCAAAATTCCTGAACATTCAGAAGTGAAATAGCTGCATGACAAATATTCATGGAGTCTGACACCAGCAGAACTCAGAAGACCTCTGACCTATCCTACAGGTGTAATAAAGTTGTTTCAAACATAAATAATAAATCTGAATTGTCCTGAAAGAATCAGATTTGCTGTGTGTGGACTAAACCACATGTGAAATTCTATTTCTGATTCAGGAATCTCAGACAGTTTTATTTTTAGAGTAGGACTACGTGAAACTTCA
Organism: Irena cyanogastra; assembly: GCA_013397155.1. Classification (NCBI taxonomy): domain Eukaryota; kingdom Metazoa; phylum Chordata; class Aves; order Passeriformes; family Irenidae; genus Irena; species Irena cyanogastra. The sequence continues at coordinate 69,418 of VWZV01011181.1, forward strand.
TGCTGGATTCTGGTCTAAGAACCAACAGGATTAGGTAGAAAAGACATTCTCTTAGGCTAATCCAAAATTAGACAAAATGCTGACAGCATCCATAATGGGAGATTACATAAACTGAGCCAGAAAAAAATAAGAAAAAGCCTTTTTTAAATTATCAAACTGTAGATACTAATGGAGTGTGTGTTTTTAAGTAATTCTGTAGACATATGTAAGAGTTTCCAGAGGATATTTTAACTGTACTTTTTACTTACAAACAAACAAATAAACAAATAGTATTGATGACATTTCTGTACCCCTAAATGACAATTAATGTTTTATCCCTTAATGGTAATGCATTTCTAAACTGCAGCTGGTGTCTTACACTGCTTTTCCTTTGTAGGTGGCCTTTTTTTTGCAAAACCTATGCGATCCAAAGGCTATGTGACAATGCTGGACCCATTTCAGCAGCTTTATGGAAAAAGGATGGGAGGACTACTGTTTATTCCAGCTTTAATGGGAGAAATGTTTTGGGCTGCTGCCATCTTCTCTGCCTTAGGTGAGGAATAAGCAGTATAAATATGAATTTATTACAGGTAGAAATTATCAAGAATATTCAGAAATGCATTAAAATTTTGGCTCCAAATGGTAACTGTTTAAGTCAAGTGATTCAGACCATGACATTTCTAAGACTCATGCTAACTAGCAAATAAATCCAGTAATGCTACCCCTTTATTATTTTGATAAGGGAAGGACATGCAAAGTATGTATTCATTTTCACATACCTTTAAGTTGTCCCTCTTCAAAGAGCATGAAAGGATTTAGGAACAAATTTCTGTTAATAGTGAGGGTGACATAAGTGATTGCAAGTGCCCTTTTTGTGTCAAACCTGACCCAGCTTTTCTTTTACATCTCTGGGATGGGAGAAGCCAGTCAAGATTTCCCTTAATGATATGTAACAGCATTTCCAATGCATCTAATCAAAATAATCCTTTGCATCTAGGAGACCTACATATACAGACCATTCCATAACACGAATAATAGAAGTAAAACAGATGCTGATCAATAAATTGAAGAATTCTTCAATTCTAAATGGCTTTCTTCTTGACAAAATGAAGAAAATACTCAAGAAAGGATTTGGAGAATTAGTGAAACTATGACTCAATAGAAAATCACTCAACTACTCACCCAGTTCTGAAAAAAAGTCAGCTTCCAGGGTTTTTAATTATATTTCAGGCCTGAATTTAGCAACCCCTTTAAGAACAGAGAAAGCCCTTGAGTTGAAGCACCAATAATTGACTTTTACCAACTAATCATACTAATAATGCACATGCATGTGGTAATACCTTCTAGCATTAGCTATTTTAAACAAAAATAAACTTTGAAGGTACTCTCCAACTGCGCTCTGATGAACTGCAAAGCAATGGGGAGCTTGTTTACCACAATTTCATCACAAAATCCTTAAAAGACTAAGAAAAAAATGCATGCTGAGGTGATAGGAGTTGAATAACTTGAAGAACACTCAGAGTATTTGCAATACTTTTGATTAAGAACAAGCCATTCTCTTTTATTTCAACACAAGTGCTGTGAATACTCTTCTAGATTTATATAACGGCCAACAGTTAAAGACTGTCAATGATTATAAAGGTCATTGAAGATTTTGATTTTAACTATTCTGTGAATAATCTAGTTCCTATTCACACCTATCTTCACTGCTGAATGTTTAATCCCAGTACTCTTCACTTCTTGCTCTCCATCAATACTCCTTGCTTGGCAGGGTTGTAGATGGGAAACACTGGTCTTAAAGCTGTGGAAGAGGTCTGAGCTTGTAATTCTTAAGCACATGAACTTTGAAAGCTCATTGTGCAGCAAAAGCCACATCTGTCAGCTCCCAGAAGCTCTTATATGTCACACATCATGTTGTCTTCTAAGGCCAAAACTCTTGCAAATATGTGCTCCAGAATATCCATCTACAATAACTGCAAGCACTAAAAAGTAGTTGCAAGATGTTTCATTGAAATCATCCTAATTAGAAGGAGAGGAATTTTTTAAACACAGTCTCCAAACATTGCAATCACTTGAAATAGCTAATGCATCTAAGGGAAATGTATAACCATCCTGATAGCTGCTGGAGAGGCAGTGCAGGAGGACACAAGCTGTTCAGGAGGTTTCGTGAGTGCACTGGCAACAACTTCTTTTCACAAATGATCAGGGAGCTGCTGTAGGGGGGTGCTCTGTTGAACCTGTTCCTTAGACACAAGGAAGAACAAGTCAGGGGTATAAAAATCAAAGGCAGATTTGGCTGAAATACTCATGAGATGGTGGAGCTCACAGTCCTGAGAGGGGCAAACATGGCAAATATCACAGCTACAACCGTAGACTTCAGAAGAGTAGAGCTGGGCCTCTCCAACATTCTGCTTGGAAGAATCACATGGGATTCTGGAGTCCAGAAGAACTGGTTGATATTCAGGGATCATCTCCTCCATGCTCAAGAACAGTTCATTGTAACAGAAGGGAAAATGTGGACTGATGTTGAATGGGATGGGGCACCTGGTGATAAAAGATGTGGGAAAGGCTTAGGTATTCAGTGCCTTTTCTGCTTAATTCTTTGCTGGTAAGACCAGTTTTTAGGAATACTAGGAGCCTGAGAAGCCTGGAAAAGTCCAATGCAAGGAAGACTTGCTGGAAGAGAACCATGTGAGGAAACTTTAAAATACACTGGACAGACACAGTTTAGTGGGACCTCAGGGGATGCATTCTGCAAGTCCTGTGGCAGCTGGCTGGTAGCATTGCAGGAACATTCTCAGTATGCATCTGAAGACTGTGGTAATCAGGGATGGGCATAGCTGGTTTTCCCAGACAGAACAAGAGAATCCTTACAGACCTTGAGCAACGTAAGGAAGTGCTGTTGAGACACTTCTCTCCTCCATTTCCTAAGAACCTACAAAATGACAGATGCTAGACTTAGACCAACAGGAGCATCTCTTTTCCCATTCTCTTCAAAGGTGCAGAAAGGCTGTGCAGAATACAGAGTGGGGGAATTACTTGTGCTGTTACTAAGTGTCAGACCAGAACCGATATATGCAACTTAACAAAGGTGGGCCTTCTCATCAGACACACTGTGATATACACACTAACACACAGTGCTTTGGTTTTCCCCTTAGGTGCGACTATAAGTGTGATCATTGACATTAATGTCAATATTTCAGTCATTATTTCTGCCCTGATTGCCACTATGTACACGCTTGTGGGTGGGCTTTATTCTGTGGCCTACACCGACGTAGTTCAGCTCTTCTGCATCTTCCTGGGACTGGTAAGTTTGGCTTTTTTTGCCCTATTTTGTCAAGGATTTTGTCCTGAACAGCTGGAAGGGCCAAGTGTGTCCTGGGGTGTACCAGGCACAGCATTGCTAACCAGTCAGGCTCACAGAGTGCTGACTTTAAAAGAGCCTGCATTTGCATTTCCCACTTTGGAAATAGTGCTGTCCAAGAGGTCTGATTCTTTGGCTTTTTCCCAGCCAGTCTGGCAGTCCAACCACTCTTGCAATTTTCCTCTTGTGTATACCTCTAACTCAGAATAGGACTGGTGCTGACTCCTTCCCCGTCTGTCTATAGTCTGTGACTCAGGCCCTGGAAGGAGGCATCACACATAGGAAGCTGTTGGTAAAGTAGTCCGGAAATTCTGTCACTGGACCTGCAGAGTTGATACTCTACTGCTTCTCTTTTCTGTGGCTATCACCTACACAGCTTAGTTAACCTCTTGTTAACTTAGTTAACCTTCTTGGTTTTTCCCTCATTTCCCTCCACCACCCTTGGAGACTGTAATATAGGAAGTCTCACCAGATGTCTTGGCTGTTTTAATGTGGAAGTGCGAATATCCCTCATCAGCTGTCAATGATATGCTAGTGTGTAGCCTTTTATTTTCTGCTGTTCTTTAAGCTCCATATTGAAAAACATCAGTGTGACAGGGTCTAGATCACAAGGGTACAATCAAAGAAACTGCTGGCTTTGTTTGCCAGTGGCAGTAATAGACAGTCACAGGTGTGCAGAGAACTGTGATATGCTAAAATAAATGGAGTGGCTCAAGATAAAGAAATCAAAGGGTACCTTGGGGGCCTGGAGTTCTTTCTCTGCTTTCAACAGGGTTCAGCTCTAGGGAAATTGCTCCAGCCAGTGCTTACACAGGTGGTCCCTAACCAGCTCTCTGTGTGCTTACTCTGTGGCATCTTACTGTGAGGACTATGGCCTTTAAGTGTTTTAATGGAAATGGTGCTAAATAGCCTGAAAAAGCAAATCCAAGTTCCAACTGGCCACCTCAAATGAAAAGTTATTCAACAGACTTTTTTCCCTCATATCTTTGTTCTTCATCTGAACAGTGGAGAAAATACTGTCCCTTTCCCTATATTTGTGAAACATTAAGATTTTACAGTTTTTACATGCATTACAGAAATTCCCCAAACTGGAGATTAAAGTACAGAAATTGTCTTCCAGTGTGATCCACTCATGAGCCATTAGAGAGCCTGATCTCATGGGAATAATATAAAAATCAGCATGGACCTGATGGAGGGGTGGGAAGCAAGTGAAGGTTGTACAGAAGTTTTCTACATTATTAGATCTATAGTTTTATAGTTTTTTGTTTCATTCAGGTTGGGTTTTTTATGTAATTTCTCATTTGAAGTGAACAGCAATAATGTAATGCTGAAGAACCCATATTCCTGAACTCCAGGGTGTCATCTGTGAAGCTGAAGAGTCAGTATCTAAATGGTCATGCTCTAGGAAGGCAGGTTTAGATCTGGACACTCTCACAGTGGATGTCACAGCAGAGGAGAGCACAGATTAGTTATCCCAGCTTCTCCTTCAGGCTTTGGAGCAGTTTTTACTCCCACTGTCACAGAGCTTTGCTGCTCCTTCACCTAATGTCTGGTTTCTCTCCTGTTCTTATCCAAGACAAAAGGCTTGTTGTAATCACTCCTGTTCCTCCTTTCAGCCACAGCTTTTTCTTTAGTCTTCCATAACCTCTCCCCCAGCCACTCCATGCACATCCTTGTTTTTCTCTTTACAGTCTCCTGTAGCGTCTCTCTTTCCTTCCTCAGCTTCCTGCACCCACTCCTGCAATTCTCATCTCTTCGTATTTATCTTGCCTGCTGAGACTTTCCCTGAGCCTGTGTCCCCTCTATTTACTATCTCTTCATCTCATCTGTATTATTAATTCCCCATTCTAAACTCTTTATTTTCCCAAATAATTCCCAGGAATGGTTCAGGGCTGTCTTTTTTGGCAGGAAAGGGGTCTAAATATATAGATGTAAATGATGGCATCCCATTAAACTGCAGAAAGTGTCTTGATTTGTTTTATTTACTAATGAAAAGGTGTCCTTAAGACCACAAAGAGCTAGGTTACTGTAAGAAAGTGGAATGGTTTACAAAAGCTCATAATGCATTTGCAATGCAGTACTGATTCAATCCTGGGCTGTGACATGCAGACTCCAGATGGACTTTTAGACATTTACCCTACTGAAAATCTCAGCAGAGTATGGCCAAACTACATCTGTTCAGAAGCTTGTCACTTGGACGTTTGACATTTGAGATTCAGAAACAAGAATAAAAAAATCTGTTTGACATCCTTGTTCCCCCTGAATTTCTCAGGAAGGAGAGCATAATATCCATTATTTTTGACAATATGTTTATTTTTCTCTCAAAATATCCTGAAGACAGTTGAAAAATTTTGGTGGTCTTTCACAAAAAAAAAGTGCAGGCAGAGATTGAGAAGGGAATCTTTCTGTCTAGCTGCTTAATTTAGCAAAGTTTAACTTTTTTAAGTTTAGTATAGGGTAAACTGCCTGAATAACAGACGGTGCTACAAAATATTCTTCATACATTATTGCAGTAACTGTACAACAAAATAAAGATGTTTGACTTTTCCCCTCCCTGCTCCTGTTGCCCCTATACACTTAACTGTGACCAGTTGTGATTATGGCAGTCTGTGTGGGTTTGGATATCACTGGATCCTTAAGGATGCTGTGCTTGGAATAATCTAGTCCATATAGTGCAAAGCCTGGTTTTCACCTTGGTTGGAGCTGCTGAGTTTCTTCTCCACAGAAAGTCAGTGTCTTACACAATTTCAAAATGACTTTGCAAGTAAATGCACATAAAGTCAGCCGATGAAGGAATTGGACCTTCTGGCAGAAACCATCACTGGGAAGACTTTTTGATTTAGATAAAAAACAGAAACTGAAAATGGTCAAGAGACCCCTAGAAAACATCTGTTAGGCAGAAAAGTGCTTTAACAGTGGGCTAATATTAGTTCTAGAGGAAGAGAGATGATGCTGCACCAACTGCAATCCTGTGTTTCACAGTCTCTCAATACTTAGTTTAGTATTGAATTAAAAAAAAAATTCCCAAGCCTTCAGATGTGATGTCTCATGCCTGTATGCTGCCAACTCCTGATGCTATTACATGAAAACTTGTGTGTAAATATTTCTCTACTGTGTGGTCCAGGAAAGAATGTAAACAATATGTGAGAAGGTTAGGTAAACTACAATAAAGTTGTATAAATGTGTCTTTGCTTCTGCTTTTGCAGTTTCTATTTATTAATTCTTTGCTCACACTCTCCAGGACACATGTGAGCTATCCACTACCAAGCCCTCCAGATTTCAGAGATGTTCCACCTGCACGTAATCTGACTTTTTGCAAATCATCTTGATGATTTGGTATTCAATCTTATTCAAGCAAGCAAGAATAAGAAAATGAGATGAGTGTTAATATTAAAATTTCACAGATTTAGTGTATCTTCTTTAGACCTGAGCACATTGTTTCTCTTTGGTTACAGTGGATCAGTGTCCCCTTTGCCATGTCCCATCCTGCAGTAACAGACATTGGGCTCACAGCTGTGCACCAGGTGTACCAAGCACCTTGGCTTGGATCTATCAACTCACTTGACATTTACACATGGCTGGACAATTTCTTTTTACTGGTAAGTGGTGATTTGTATGAAGGAGTGAAGCATTTAAGCACTTACACCGTGTTACTGTGACAGCTGAAAATAATAGTCTAGTTAAGAGTTTCTATCTAACTGAAAACTTTTACCCTCTTGGCTCCTGCTTGATATTTCTGCACATTTGAATGATTTCAGTGACATATCAGCCAGCATTGCCAGGAGTGCAATTTAAATATCAGGCTGAAAGAGCTGACATGTTAAAATTAAATAAAAGTGTGCAGCTAATGCTTAACTGATGTCATTGTTGGCAGAGGAATTCATATATTGCAGAAGGCAATAAATACATTATACAAATGATTAAATATGCCTTAGGTATAGGGAAAGAAAAAGCTGTGCAGAGATGGATGGCAGGATTGATAAATTCATACATGCACACATGCCAGAATGAACCAAGGTCTTTCATTATTTAATACCTATATTACACATGGGATCAGTGGTTATTAAGTACTTTCCATTAGAGGATCTAGAAACACATGCTAAAATTTTCCATTCTCAATGTCCTTATTCAAATTTACACTGATTTGACTATCATGTTTTACTTTGGGATTACATTTTCTGGCTTTTTTAAAAATCCTCTCAGCCAAAAATCTTCTGGGTTTTGTCATAATTGGTCTATTAAGACAAGTTATTTTATTCAGCATTCTCTCAGAGACCTAAAGTATGACATTAGCTCAAGTGGCTGTATTCTCTCCTGTAAGCCCAAAGGTTTCATTTCTGCTGTTGGCCAAAGGAAAGTTCTGATATTGCCAAATTATGACACATTTTCTTCACATCTTGTCTGTTTCGTTATAGCTCAAGAAATTTACGCATTCTTGGACAGCCTTGGTAAAGGAACATTATTATCAAGGCGGCAAAGAAAAACAGCCATAAATAGCAAGTCAAAACCAGACTTGTCTGTGAAACATTAATTTAGTCCCTATGTGTGCATGAAGCTACATGGAACACCTGTATACACACTTTCTGGTCCAAGTGCCTCCTGCCTCATTTAGTGTATAGAACTAGGTTATGAAATTTGCTTGGCTTTCTTTCCATGCTGTTTAGAGACAGACACTTGGTTACTTAGTGGAGACTATTCAAATCCTGCTCTCAAGACAGAATTGTTAGCACTCGAGTTTTCAACTTTTGGTAATACTCTTTTGTGTCATATTTTACAGAAATAATTTTAAGTCTAATCAGGATTTTCATTTACATATTCAAATAAAAGAGAAGGGTTTTCACTATAAAACAAAACTTTTCTTTTTTTGGCCGTGTCTTTCATTTCTATTGGTATTGTATTTCCTTAAGGCAGTGGGAGAGTAATTTTTCAGATTCCTGAGTTCAGTGTATACAGAATGTCTCACCCTCTGTAAATGACTACATACATTCACAAAGGAAGATAAAATCTTGCTTTGATATCATGTCAGAGTCTAATCTGATTTTAGTGGAGGAGGAGTATTGGAGGGCACATTCTTCAAATATGAAATATGAAAATATTACTTTTTATAAAACTTTATAAAGTCAAAAGACGTGGGGATTACAGAGACTAGGAAAGTGCAAAGTGTTGATGCTAATTGTATAAAAAATAACTTGTCTAAAAGAATGGGATTTAAGTGGAATTACACAGGTTTGACATTGCTTGTGAGAATGAAAGTTGCAGTTATTACTGGCTGGATGATATTCAATAAATAAATTAAAAAGTAGCAATATGGCTTTCAGCATTCAAGTGATCCTTGTACATGTTCTCTATATGATGATAGTAACACAATTCAGCTGCCCCCCAGTCACAGTGTGCTGTTGTGTTTGCAGACATTAGGAGGAATTCCATGGCAAGCATATTTCCAGAGAGTTCTTTCCTCATCTTCTGCCACGTATGCTCAAGTTCTGTCATTCCTGGCTGCTTTTGGCTGTCTTGTGATGGCTATTCCTGCAGTACTGATTGGTGCAATTGGAGCATCTACAGGTAAGTGATTAAAAATCTGTAGTACAATAAATGTAAAATGAATAATGTAATAAGTGTGTGAAAATAAATTGTGTTAGATATAGGTGACATAGAGGTTAGATAGCCAGGTGGCATAATTTTTCAATTCATGACTCCTTCAATAGAAGACAACATAGAAAAATAATGTTACAGAATATTTCTCCCAAAGGAAATTGTTCCTACCACAGTGGATGAAATTAAATAACTTTTTATATTCTAGATACCTACAGACACAATACTTCTATTCAATGTTTGCTTTAGATTCTGGTGCTTTTATTTGATTGTTACAGTAATAATGAGGAATGGCTGAATGAACTGTGGTTATTTAGCTTGGAGAAAAAGAGACTGAGGGAAGACATTTTTCCCTCTACAACTACCTGAAAGGAGGTTGTAGCAAGGTGCATGTCCCACATAACAAGCAACAGGACGAGAGGAAATGGCCTCAAGTTGCAGCAGGGGAGGTTTAGAATGGATATTAGGAAAAACGTGCTCACCAAAAGGTTTGTCAAGCCCTGGAACTGACTGCCCAGGGAAGTGGTGGATTCACCATCCTTGGAGCTACTTAAAATATTTGTAGATGTGGCTCTTAGGGATGTGGTTTATTGGTGGGCTTGGCAGCGCTGGGCTAATGGTTCAACTCTTAAAGGTGTTTTCCAGCCTAAATGGTTTTTTGGTATATCAGAAATTTCTTACTTTGACCAATATATACTTGCAAAGTTTTTTTGTCATAGTGAGAGTGATGCCCCTCACAGTGACTGTGTAGCTACACTGTTAAAAATACTCTGTTATGAATGTTTACTTTGCTTTGAGCCCTGTCTGCAATCCAAAAGAGTAGTTAAACACATCACAAAAAAATATGGATCCCAGACTTATTTTATTGAATAAAACTACATTTATGAGCAATTTAAAGTTTATTTTAGAAACAAGGAAAAATGCTGAGCAGACTTAAATCTGCCTAAAAGAAACTAGTGTGACACTGCCTCTCTGAAATGGCATCGGTCTGGCCCTGGTAACAGTTTGCTCATTGAATGTGCATGAAAATGTGGTAATATGAATAGCTTGCTACACATGAAGTCAAGTGGTGCTGTGGCTGGTAATGTTACTGATAACATACTGCTGTCCATACTGCAGCTTGGAACCAGACTGAATACGGTGTCCCTGACCCCAAGAGCAAAAAAGAAGCAGATATGATTTTACCCATTGTGCTGCAGTACCTCTGCCCGGTCTACATCTCCTTCTTTGGCCTCGGTGCTGTATCTGCTGCTGTGATGTCCTCAGCTGACTCCTCCATTTTATCAGCAAGCTCTATGTTTGCTCGGAACATCTACCAGCTTTCCTTTCGGCAAAATGTGAGACAATGTTTTTGTTTTTACTTTTAGAGAAAATTTAGGTGGGACCTTCACTAGGTGATACATAGACTATAATTTCATAATGAAACACCTCTTTCATTTTCCTGCCTATAACTAGAAAAAAAGTATTTAATTACTAACAGTATGTTGAACAAACTGAAAAATCATAAAAATAATTGTGGTTGTGACTGGTGACAGAAGTGAAAAAGCTGGCTTGGGGAGGGCAGCTGTCAAGAGTTCTCATGGAACTGCCGTTTATCCAAACAGTTAGTTGCTACAAGCATAAGTTCTACTTAAATTCTTCACAAAATGAGACATTTTTCCAATCTTTCATGTATTGGGAAATCATTTGGCAACAGAATGGTCTAATGAGTTTTTCTTAGGAAACAGAGAAGAAGAAATTCTGATGCTGACAGGTTTTTCTAGTTGAGCCATATTGCGATTCTGTTTAAAAGTTATTGCTTACACTGCTGTTTTTTCTCTTTGACTCATCATCAAGCTTTTTGCTATATTCAAAGAGTAATGACTTTGGGATTGGCAGCCATAACCCCTAGGGTTTTATCTCTGAGCTTGAGATTGAGATATTAGTTTGCAATTATTATGAATGAATCATGCGAAGCGTTATTTTACAATTCAGTATTGCATATTGACTGAATATGTGTAGGCACACATATATAGACATGAAAAAAACACCTAACACTGTCCTTTCTTTGCAGGCTTCAGACAGGGAAATTGTGTGGGTGATGAGAATCACTGTTCTTCTGTTTGGAGCATCAGCAACAGCAATGGCACTGCTGGCTTCGTCAGTGTACGGCCTCTGGTACCTCAGCTCTGACCTCGTTTATATCATCATATTCCCCCAGCTCCTGTGTGTGTTATTTATTAAAGGAACCAACACCTATGGTGCCATTGCAGGATACCTGTTTGGCCTTGTCCTCAGAATAACCGGAGGAGAGCCCTACCTCTACCTTCAGCCCTTGATCTTCTACCCTGGCTGGTATCAAGATGATAACAATCTCTATATCCAGCGGTTCCCATTTAAAACGCTTGCTATGCTCACCTCCTTCTTTACTAATGTCATAGTCTCCTACTTAGCCAAATACTTATTTGAAAGTGGGACTTTGCCACCAAAGCTGGACTTTCTTGATGCTGTTGTTGCCAGATACAGTAGAGAACACATGGACAAAGCAACTCTTGTAAAAAGTGACAATATTGTATTAAATGAACTTGCACCTGTGAATCCACGACACAGTCTAACTTTGAGCTCAACTTTCACAAACAAGGAAGCCTTCAACTACGTTGATTCAAGTCCAGAACTGTCCAACACTGAAGATAATTAAAAAATCTTGTAGCCACAGGCAAAACAATGAGAAGCAGGATATTCTACAAAGAATAGTAAGAAGCATTTTATCAGAAGAAAAGCAAGAATTGGGAATAAAATGCCGCTGCACATTCTTTTAGGTTATTTCTAGGAGCAGGAGCATCCCATGGGAGGAACTCTTTTCTGCTATTATCATTAGATGGATTAATGTTGGATTAGATCACAGAAGTAATCAATACTTTACTAAAGTATACACTCAATCCCATTCCTTCCATCCAGAGCTATATACTGTACCATTAAAAATATTTAAAATTTAAAATATATGTAGAAGAAAATGTGCAACAGTTCTTAGCTAGGATATCATATGAAGAGATTATAATACAGTAAGTCTGAAATATTATCAGTCAGCATTTTATTAAGTGAAAATATATTGCCACAGCTATAAGTGATTTATTACTAAAGAGCTAGTTGCCTGAGCAAAGACAGATAGATAACTTCCCTGGGGTTTGGGTATGGTATTTTTTTAGCTCATAAAGAAATTTAAATATCACAATCTAGTATTTTATTATTTGTATGAGACAGCAAAATGCACAAATAGTAATAAATTCCTTATAGGAGTGCTAAATATGATATATTAACTTTTAGAAGTTAAAATTAAATCACCAGTTTTAAGATATGTTATACCTGATACAAGACAACCTTAAACAAAATATGTTAATATAGGTGTTCTCTTTCTTTTTCTGTGGTTAGTGACTGCCACCAAAATTCTTAGAGCAATAATTGGAGTTGAAATTCAGCTTGTGAAAAATGGCTCTTATACAAAAACTCCTAAACTAAATAGAACTTTTCAGTGTTGGGAGAAGAAGCCTTATCTTGACTTACCATCAAAATGAACACAAGTAAAGCAGTCTGACACCAAGCAACTTCACCAATGGAATAAATACTGAAAAGCAAAGAGAATCAAGAAGGCTTGAAAAGAGAGATGAGAGGGTTTTCCTTGCAGAAAATTCCCGATTTTCACTTACTAAAAAAAGCTATTCTTAAAGATGACGAAAAGTCTTTTGGCTTGGCCATACTGGAATTACTCTGGAAAATCCAGATTTTCCATAGAAAATAACATTTACTCCAAAATTTCTCAAAAAAACAGGCTTGCTGGACAGCTTTCCATATCTCTAAGTGTTTGCCTCTGAAAGCAGCTTGGAGAGGAACTGGAAGGAATGCTGAACCCGCAAACATAGTGAGAGGCACAGTGGTGTCTCCCACTAAGTGCTGGACTCCTCCATTGATCGCTGTCCTGTCACAGGGAGCCTGCAGAGCAGCAGCAGTGGCCAGGTGCAGACAGGACTTGGATCACAAATGGCATTGCTGGCCAGAAGCTGCACAGTGGGGAGATGAGGCCTCTGCTGACTTCGCCCGGGCCAGCAGGAACACACAATGTTGTTTCCACTTGCCCAGGGCCAAGATGATTGTGTCTGTCCCCGTTGGTATGTGCCTTTCTCAGTGCGAGCTCTAGTAGCTACATTTCTCTACAATTAAGAGTTATGCTCCAATAATTCTTTTTAAAGTCTGTGTATGACGCAAAATGTTCAGTTGAAATCCAGATGTCCTCCTGTTGCTGGTCACCAGTGAAATTTCTTTTTTTAACACTCACAGCACGAGGAGGACAGGAGATATAAGAATAGGTTTTGCTGCTAAAGGAAAAAGCCATCAACTTGTGCATTCAATGTTGACATAAGCTTTCACAAGGTTGAATCTTTAGATGTGTTTTTTCTCCTTTTATTCAGTCTTAACAGCATACATATATATTTATTCTGTACAGAAAATTAATTTCAGAGATGTTGATTTTTTTTCTCCTTGCACTGCATTTAAAAATAACATTGCAACTCATTTCTGAATATGCATTGTGAGCTGCACTACTACTGTGCTTACCAGTATAGAGTGTGCTCTGGGTGGAGGGAATCAAAACCAGGATCTGCACCAAAAACTCAGAAGAGTCAATATAGCAAAGTGAAAAATTCCTGTGAGGTGAGTGAATAGGCCACCAATCAAATTCAAGGTGCTGAGTATCATAAATCAAACACGAGCCCAGTATTAACTTCCCCATGAACCACAGAAAGGAGATAAGGAAATAGACTTTATAGAGGAAAGAGGGGAAGAACAGAGCCACTGCTGACTTAATTCTCCATTTGCAGCCCAAATCCACTAGTCTGTATCCCTTCTTATGGGAAAATATCAGCTCACAGTTTTACCTGCTTACATAGCCAATGCCTTATGCTGCTGTTCCAAATTAAGTTAGAGGATCCCGTTTTACAGTCACCTGTAGGCCTTCCTAAAAACTTTTCTCTTACCTCAGTCTTGTCCAGGAATTGCTAGAATTTCACTATAAGATGCTGCATAGTGACCAGATGCTTTGAATACACTAATATTTCAGTATTAATTGTTTCAAAATACCCAGCTGTGGGGAAAAAAAAGAAAAGAGAAGGAGATTGAGCTGGAATAATTTAAGGAATTTTGATTAAAAAATAAAAACCTTTTTCTTTTGTATTCCATTGTTTCCATAAAAAATGTAAATGGTTTTAAAATGCTCAAAAAAGAGGTAGGTGTAAAAAATAAGTGTCAGTCCAAAAATTTCAAACCAGATGCTTTCAACATCATCAGAATATTTTGCACTTTCTATCCTATAGAAATTTTTTTTAATTGATGTGATTTTATGCAGTATTCCTGCTTAGATGGACTACAAAAGCCAAACCAAACAGCCCCATGCAAAGTCTGTTTACAGGTTTTATTGCCTTAGCTCAGCTGTCCTTCCATTAAATTTGTACAGAGCTGTTCATATAACCAAAGGCCGTATCTGTGATTGATAGCCGTGGGGGGAAAGAAACCAAACAATAAAACAAAACAAACAAAAAACCAAAACAAACAGACAAAAACTATGTTACTTCCACAAGCTAAATGCCAACAGGACATGATTCTTTAAGCAGATTTTATTTTCAGAGGAATTATTGGTCTTTCTCCCCTTCTGCAATTTGTGGACAGTAGTACTGTGCAGTAAATTGAATTTATAATCAGTGAAGCAAACAGCTTATTTTCAGACACTGATATTATTGTTTCGGAGCCTACAATTTTAAGATAAAGTATTCATGACACAATCCTACATTTTGCTTTCATATTCTTAACATCTGTGAATAACATTTGTTTGACAGGGGTTTTTTACCTCCTTTGCATGAGATGTGTTCATCAAATCAAGGTTGATAACATAGCTGACATGTCAAAAAAGTTATTTCATTTCTACTTGTCCAAATGGGATGGTATATGTATTATAAACAAACCATACTTTTGTGAACCTGAACTGAATGTAAACATTAAGTGGATCAAATAAAGTCAGATTTAGTCTTTTATTTTCATATAGTACATGAATTTAGCATTTCAAATAGAAGTATTATAGGAGAAAACTGGTATTCATTTTTCCTTCTGCCCTTCAAGTGTATTGGTCAAGTTCCATGTGCAGTTAGTAAGTTATTGTAAGTCTGCTATTAATCAGGGCAGTATTTGTGGATGTAGTTAAAAAAAAAAGTATATTTTTGTCTGTGTCAGAAATGCTATATTAAGACTATACTTAACAAAGCAGATAGCATAATATAGATATATATGTTTTAACTTCATTTGTATTGTATTCAATAGCGTCCATGCGTTTCAGGAAAACACTGTCTGCTTTTGGGTCTGTTTTGTCCATCTATTAAGAATAAAGATGTTTATTTTATTATCACTCAGCATCACCTGAGGTTCTGTCTCACAAGCACAGCCTCACAGAGGTGAGGTGGTCCTGGCAAAATGGGATCTGGCCCTCACCCCGGCAATCAGCACGGTCACAGTGGCTACAGCCCTACCCCAAAACCTGGCGTCAATGTTGGAAACAGAGCTCTCATTTCTGTAATCTCCCACTTGTTCTCACAGTCACAAAGAAGAAGAGAAGCCCCTGAGCTCCAGGATCATCTTCTTCCAGTGGGATTCCCTCCTGCAGACCTCTTGCCAAGGACCTTTTGCTTGGGGTGCCACACTGGGACAGGGGCTGTGAGTTTGATAAGGAGCACAAAGTGCGCTCTGGGAGCAGGAGCTCCCACACCTAGGGACTGCAGCTGTGACCCACTTCTTGTGAACCCACCAGAGAATGGGTCTGATGGCTTTTCCCTATGTAGAGGGACATGAAGTCATCCTGGGCATTGAATATGTTCTAATTATTTAGAAATACAAAAATTAGTGGATTGAAAACTAAATCTGTGCTTTTATGCTCCTATTAAGAGTTTGATCACCACAGGAAAGGTACAAATGAGTGGCTTTCCAAATGCTGACAACATTGCCAAATAATGGCACATGCCAAATATACAGAGTATTTATCCCCCAAGTGCTTTGAAAAAATACGTGAACAACACTGTTCACTCATGAATGGGGGAAGTAAGGCACACTGGTTTGTTTTCCAGGGCACTGAGGTGTTCCCTTATGGAATAAGCACAGTCTGAGGTTTTCAAAGAGTGTCGAACAGTGCAGGCATTTCCCTGAGGCCCTAATGCTCTGGTCTCTTTTGCAATTAGTAGTTTCATTCCCACCCACGTCTTTGAAACACTGAAACATGCTTTAAGACGAGACCCCTGATATCCTGTAGCTTGTAACTTAGAAAAAAAGCAAGTCCATAATACTACAGATTCAAAAAAAAGAAGAAAAAGTCTTAAGTAACGTTGTGCTGATGGCTGCAGTGGACACATTAATGAACAGTTTCGCCACATTACGTGATAGATAAAATGCCATGTGTGGGCCAGCTCTGGCCAAAACCACAGCAAAACCCTGCCTAGGAAACTCTGCTTAGGGACTTTGGGGCCTTTAACCTTCAGGAAGCATTCACAGAAAGAGCATAGTTCCCAGGGGTGAGTTTGCACCTGACTGTCTGGAGCACTGACCTTCAGCAACCAAGACTAGAAAAACAGATAAAGGAAAACATCCATCTAGGTTGCAGGGGACATGTTGTGATTGAGAGGGACATATTCTATGTGATCAAGTGGTGTTAATAAATAAAAGGTGAAGTCAATGTAGATGAGGAGGTAGATATAAGGCTATGCTAGAGAATAAAGTAGTGGAGAGCATGGGGGAAAAGAAGTATTTCTGTGAATGAAAGAATTGATCAGGTTGGTTATATTCAATTGACTTAGGAAATACTGTGAGGTCAAAAGGAAACAATTAAGTTGTTTGTGGACTAATGCAGGAAATGTGGGTAATGAGATGGAAGAACTAGAACTGCAAGCAAGATGTGGAAACCTCTCATGCAGAGTAGAGGAATGACGATAGAATGGCTCTCAAGATGGAAAAGGATTTGAAAAGACCATTTTCTGAGGTTATACAGGCCTCAAGAATTTAACATGAATGTGGAAAAAGACACGTTAGTATTTTTAGTGAAAGAAATCCTCCTTCAAACTGTATGATCCTGTAAACATTGAAATCTGACAGAAGCTGGGAAAGAAAGACTCTTGCAATGCCCAAAAATTAGCAGGTTTAGTCCTGTGGGTAATAGATTTCTGTTTCAAACAATCAAAGCACAGAAAAACAGTGCTGATACTTCAACTTTGTACTTAGTGCAAAAACACATCATTGAAAAATATCTGGTGGTCGAAAATCACTTTGTATTGGAAGCTAAGAGTGAGAAGATTATCTTTATATACAAAGATTAATGACAGGAGATTTTAAGATGGAAATACACTAATTAAGAGACAATATTAATTATTAGAAATATATTATTTGAAAGACATATGGGTGTACAGTACTATAGAGTAGATTTGCAATAGGAATTAGAAACAAATTCCTTATCATATGATTGAATTTCTGAAATAATTGGGATATTGTAGACAAAATGCAGAAGTACTGCTGAAATAGATTGTGTGGATGAAACAAGAATGATGGTCAGGTCCTGCATGTCACAGACCTACATCTCATGTTGGTCCTGTCCCTAATGTACATCATTCTAGGAGTCTAAACACACTTGAAGTAAATTTGAATGGCATCCTTCAATGTATAATGGCACTTAGCCACTTGTTAATTCTTCCAAGTGAGAGTTTTCCACAATTATGACTGAAGCACTAAAATTGACTTACTTCTGTCAAAATGGAAAAGGTCATTTTTTTTTGCCAAGCTAATGAATTTCATTGCAAGAAAAAGGAATTTAATATATCCTGCCAATTTGCTAATGGAATGTAATCTTTTTCTGTGTATTAATAACAGAGATTAGAATGCTGAACTGTGCTTCGTGTTATTCAGCAGTTCACATCCATCAAAACATTGGACACAATTCTCAAAAAGACTGAAAAGAAAAGATGCTCCCAAAACTTATCTGCCACTGAGAGCATGGCAGTCAAGGCATGTGGCAGCTCCAGTTATCTGGTCTCTTGTGGTTTCAGCATGTTCAGGTAAAACACAGATTATCTTTGATCAGTGCTATTTTGACAACAGAGTCAATTTTTACGTTATGCCACTAACCACTGCAGAGCTATGACTGTGTAAGGCTTGTCCTTCTGTGAGGCTGGGCAGGAGCACAGCCATGGTGAGAGGAAGGAAGGGATGCCTGCTGCTCACCAGCCTCTAGGTCTTTTCTCTGTCTCTCCATCCTTTGGTACTTGCACTGTCCTGGTCTATGGTGAAGCACAGTGAGTCTGTCTGTCCTCAGCATCACATGAATTGTCTGGGCATGAACTTGCACATAGCCTACTAACAGTCAGTCAAAAGTGGCAGAGAGCCATCTTCAAAAACCACATCATCCCACAGAATCACACACAAAAAAATATCATCAGTGAAGTTCTGCTGGGTTCGATTGCATGCTATGCTGAGCAATTCCACTTTGCTTGTGGAGCTGCCCAGCATAACATGCAATTGCTCCTTTAACAATGTTAAGGTTTTCTTCTTTTCTTTCCAAAATACCAGCATCTTTGGAATCTAGAGTATCTTAATTTGGTTTCCTCCACCATGTGCTCTTCCCACTCCAGTATAATCAACAGCTACTTTTGCCAACACACAGAGTGCAAGCCTAGTTGCTCAGCATGTAAGAGAAATGTAAGTAGTTAGCAATAAAAAAGATTTCTAGCCTGTACAGATTTTTTCTTACCCACAAAGATGAGGTGAAATAAATATGACAGTGAAGTTAACTGAACACCAGAAGTAATAAAATTTCTCAGGGCTTGTGTATCAGAGAGCTATGTAAACTTTATTATTCTGTGAGACTGTTAGAAAATAATATGCTCCAACAAAGCAATGAACTAATAACTTCTGCTTCATTATTGTTTCCTGCCCAACAGGAAAGTAATATTTGAAGACATTATATTCTTTTACGTCAATTATCTGTTCTCCTGGATATTGTTAAATGTACATTTTAATTGTTATATACTCAAAACCATATACTAATTTTAGATTAGTGAGAAGCTTCAATAACCAAAGGTAAGACAGGCAACCTAAAAAGGACAACTCTATTCCTTAAGTTTTAAGGTAGGCTATTAAAATTAATTATTTCATCTGTAAAGAACTACACAGAACACCACACTCTGGTTTATGAAAACAGGAAAGAAAAATAACTGTTGTTCCTAGTTAAGATGGGAGATTTTTTTATTCAAAATAACACCAAGAAAACTGACAATAAAAGTGCAAATGTCTGGAAAGTCATCTTATACAGCTTCTGAATTGTAGCCATTGGACAGTAATGACACCTTCCTGGTGTCACACATGGGAACATGCTGTTGAGCAGGATCAGCTGTCTGAAGGCAGAAGGTGTAGAAACACCCATTGCTGGAGACAAGGAAAGGAAGATTTGTTCTCGGTGAGTTAAAACTCTAATTTTCCAGCAATCATGTAGTGATTGCTGACAGACTGATTGGTATTCTACTGTGTAAGTTAATATGATATTTGCATAGTGTCTGATATTTGTGTATGCACTCATACCTGTGTATGAGTTATGCATGTAAAGTGTCCATGTTGAGGAACAAGCACAGTTACCCAATTTTAGGACTGAAAATAAAATTTGTATTTTCCATCAGTTTAAAATCAAGTTTTCTACTTCTGGTGAATTGTCCTCAAGGATTTCACTTAATCAAAACTGCTTGTAATATAAGGGAAATGTCATTTTAGGAGCATAACATAATATTTGAATAAGGAAAATAAACTAGTTATATTTTCATAAGGAACTTATTTCCTTTCTTAAAAAAGGAAAGATGAAGCCTTCATTCCTGAACAGGCCCTCTCACAGGATTTCAATGCTAACATTTTAAGGGGACCTCATTTTTAAAAAGAGTTGAATGCTCCTTGAATACTAAGTCAGCTCAAAGCAGAAATATAAACTTAAGGAAACCTGGATTGTACAAACAGTTCAGTCCCATGCCTGATGAACTGACTAAAATACATGTTTAGCTTATCTTGCATGAATGCTTGCATCAAAATTTGGGAAACTTGACACTGCCTTTTTATAACTAATTTTCATTCACAAGCAGTTTCTATTCAGGTGTACTATGAGAAAAATACATACACCAGAGAAAGGCAAAACCATAAATTAGTTGTCTTATAGCCCATATGTTCAGAAAGAAAGGCTTTGTCTGAGGGATTTCTCATGTCATTCCCTTTTACTTAACCTAGTAAAGCATTTACAGCTGCACTGCTCATCCATTTCCCTCTCAACATCTCCTGTAGATTTATGTCTCTTTCCAACTAAGGAATACTGCAGAGGTTTTTAATGAATCTAGAGAAATTGTCAGCAAAAAGATTTATTTAACAACATGTTTCTAATTTAAAAATAGGGACATAAAAATGCAGAGGTCTCACAGCAATTACAGTATCTATAGTCATGAGAAGAAATGTCAGAGAAAATAGGCATTTGGCAATGTGACACTAAATAGCAATACCAGAACAATGCAGAGCATTTCCATTACTCAGTTTAGTAATGAAGGTTAATGGTCCTGTCTCTGCTGTCACTGTATGCCAGAGTAATCCTGGAAACAAGCAGTGGGGATGCAACTGAAGAGTTGCCAACTATAATTGAATATTCAAAAGTAAAAGTTGCATTAGTAATAGATTCTTGTTAATCACACAACGAGCCATTGTGACAGGTGTTATCAGTGTGGAACTTCTTGTTTACAAACCCACTGGAAATGCATGGTCTGGGATGGTTTTCAGCCACACAGAACACTGTAGGGTAACAAGACCAAATAAAAAATACAGTGCTTTACTAAACAATTTATGTATGGAGACAAAGCAAGTTGGGAACAATGACAAGCTATCAGCAAGCTAACTTTTGTTTCTAAATCAAGGCACCACCAGCAAATTAGGATGGGAATGGGTAGATTAGATGTGTTTGTCCTGCCCCTCATTGCACCTATGCTGTAGCCAGCAATGACCTGTGTACAAATATTTTTTCAGGAGAGGTACTAAACTTCTAGATAAGTAGCGGAGTCTTTGTAATTAAAAATCTTTAAGGCGCCAAGAAATTGCTTTTCTAAATGCAGGTCCACAACATCATATATGTGCAGCTGAAATCGAGGGTCTGTGACAAGGACAAGAATAGGACTCACTTAGGTGGTATAATTTGGATTTCACTAGATGATGCGTTAGAGGAAGCTGAAGCAGGCCTTGGAAGCGTGTGACCTCTTCAAAGTCTTCATAATGCTTCTTTCCCATCTTTTTCTTCTGGATCTGTCACTAAAGGCATGAGATAATGAAAATGTTTGGATTTATTTGCTGGATTTGTTTGTTCTACCATAACAAAGGTTTGCACCAGACTATTCCTCTGAGTTTGTCTAATTTCTCCTCATACATTTTCTCCTCACAAAATGTTGATTTTTACAATTATTGCAAAGGTCAAATGACTGCAGTTTCACTGCATTGAAGGAAACCACAAATACATAGGGAGACAGTCCATGTTCTGGAGAGTTATTACCATACAGCTGAAGAAGAGGACGTATGTAAAACTACCAGGGATTGAAATGGGAGGTAAAACATTCACACAAACTGGCTGGGAACACAACTCCTGAGGTTCAGCTTAGAGTTTTGCTGTTAAAAATAAGATAATAAATGCCAAATTAGGCTACATGCTTCTTAAGTGTCCTGTCTTATAACCTGAGTAGTGGGACCAGGAAGGGAATGTCATTGTCTGTAGAACCAGGGAATTGGAAGGGTGGCAGATCCATCCAAAATGTCTTCTTAGATATCTCAGACCATCTTGGGCACTTTTACAAAATGGATATTTGATGCTACTGTTCTAGTTCAGGCCAGCTGGGCAAGCGGTAGGGCAGAGGAGGTGAAGTAGAGTATCCTTTTATCTCTCACATGTTGCATGGTCAGAAGTCACCACACCTCAAGTCACTGCACCTCTTTGCTTTTGCTTGTCTTCCACTTGTTTATTTTGTTTTGCTTTAAGGTCTCTAAGGCAACATCTCTTCCTATGTGTCTGCAATGTGCCCAAGAAGGCTTAAAGTTGTCTAGAATACCTATATGCTGTTACAATATAAATAATTATAGAAATAATGAATACATCCCTAGCCTTCTGCTTCGACAGCCATTTCCCCAGTACATTATTAGCAAAATTAATTCAAAAGCTGGCTGTTCTTTGACTCTCATTTGTTCTGAGTAATGTCTGGCAGGTCTTCTATGACCTTGTGCATGCAGTGTGGTGTTAACAATTTGATGTGCAGAACTATTTCCTGTAGTAGAGGATTTATGAAACTGTCATGTTGCTGTGCAAAGACACTCTCTTCCAGTCAAACACTGTGTTTGGCACAGTATTTACTGCTAAATTAGCAATTGCTAATTGGTTACAGTAATGTTATTGTTGAAAGGCATTTCATTTCACATGAGCTGCTTACCCGTTTACAACATTCCTGTAGCTGATGGGAAAATTAGAAACACCTTAGAGGCTTACAAATTCAGTGCTCTGTCTCAATGATCCCCTCTGTAATGAAATGTGAATCCTGAAGGACTAGAAGGTAATGAACTTTGTAGTTGTTCATTTCTTCAGCCTGTTTTTAAGGTCTGCCCTATGGGTTTTATAATTTATTTGTGCTTTTGTTATCTAAGGCTCAAGGTTTTACACCTGATCTAGTAGATATTTGAGTTCCATTGCTGGCACTTTCAGAATAAATAACTGTCTGCTTCTTCAAATACTGAAATATCGCTTTTAAGCCAATTATTGAAGAAATCCTGAAGTAATAGCACATGCCCTAGACAGCTTGTCAAACATATATTGCCAATATCATATATTTCTACTAATCTTGTGTGAGAAAACAACCAGTCCTTGGATTTCATAGCACATAACTAATGGTAAATGAATTTTTCATCCCTATGTAGGTAATTTTCTGAAGGGCTTTAAACTATAAGCTCTTCAAGCCAGGACTTATGTTTATACTTGTCTCCTGTTCTTGGCCAAATATTTTTGAAAGACCAAAATCCTTAACCCAATACCATTTTTTGCATGGCTGACAGATTAGTTATCCAACTAGCTAAGCTTTACTGTCTCCCCTTGGTAGACTTTGCTTGAGTTTTGCAGATGGATGGCAATATAATATCTGAAACACTGACATAATTTTAATAAAAGTGCTGAGAGAGTCGTAAAAATTAACTGTAAACGTACATGCAACTTTGCAGGTACATATACAGGGAAAGAACTTAATAGAACAACTAGAAATTATATATATTATGTCATATTTAAGAGACCTGAAGCATGGAATCTTTGAAATACATAGACTTGCAATAACAAAGAAAAATACTTCATTCACAGTCCTTTCTAAAGAGCAGTGTAAATGTACGTGAAACTTCACTGGGACCTTCACAACAACTGTCAGGAATTCCACTGTAAATGTGCTGTGTTCAAATATACAAATATATAAATATACTGCACAGATATAGGTATGGATATAGATAGTACATATTTCTCACTTTAAACATTTTATTTCATTGTTGCAGTATTCTCTTCCTCCAAAATTATATGGATCATATGCAGATATTCTTTTCAAAGCAAAAGCTCTTAAATTAAAAGCTTAGAGCAAAAAGAGTAATTATTTGTCTTCACTCTCCAAGGGCCAGCTGAAGAAGAAATATTTTGCAAGTCAATCATTTTGTGCAGACACCAGAGTGAAATCAAGAAGTAGAGTGAAGTGTAAATCACCACCATCAATTCTGACCTTCTTGCAGTCAAAGCTCCCAATGCAAGGTCATTACTGGGAGAAATGAAAAAACTTTAGGTGCTGAAGGTCTTGCTTCCAATAAATAAAATTCCCGCATGCATATTGGTCCCTTTCCACTTTAACATGTGGAAAGGGACCAGCATATTAGGGAGCTGCCACCAGCAGTCTATGAAAGGTTTTGAGAGATAGTTTAGTTTCTGCAGTGGTTTTCTCTGACCATACTAATATTAAGCAGCTCTGCCAAACCCTAGCCTCTCAGGCAGGTAAAGTTAAGCAAAGAAATTTCAAAATCATTCTGAGCAAAACAGTGACCATTGAAAGGGCCACTGAAGTAAGGAGAGGTGTCAGCAGAAAGGCTGCCTGTGACTTGCACAGGAATACTTTGGCCTGCTTAAGATGCTGGTTGAGCAAGTCCCTACCTTGGGAGGCAGTCCTGAAGAGTAAAGGAGACAAGGAAGACTGGACATTCTCCAAGGAGAAAATCTTATAGGCACCAGAGCAGCCCATCCCCATATGCTGGAAGACGAGCCAGAAAGGAAGACCAGCCTGGCTGAACAGAGAACTTTGGCTGGAACTTGAGAAACAAGAAGAAACTTTACAACCTTTGGAAGAAGCAGTAGACAACTCAGGAGGACTGAAAGAGTGTAATGAAATTATGCAGGGAGGAAATTAGAAGGGCCAAAGCCCAATTAGAATTTAGTCTGGCTACTGCCAGAAAAGACAACGAAAAATATGTGTATGAATACATTGACAACAAAAGGAGGGCTAAGGAGAATCTTCATCCTTTATTGGAACTATAGTGACAAAGGATGAAGAAAAGGATGAAGTGTATAATGTTTTAATTGCCTCAGTCTTTAATAGTTGTCCAGGTACTCAGGACCCTATTCTGGAAAAAAGTGATGAGGAGTAGAATGAAGCGTCCATAATCCAAGAGGAAATGGTCAGATAAGTGCTGATACAGCACTTGCACACACAGAAGCCTATGGAACCAGATGGGATCTGCGCATGGGTACTTAGGGAGCTGGTGGGAATGATCACTGAGACATTCTCCTTCATTTATCAGCAGTTCTGGCTAACCAGGGAGATCTCAGGCATTTGGAAGTTGGCAAATATGTTGTCCACTTACAAGAAGGGCTGGAAGGAGGATCTGGGTAAGTAGAGGCCTGTCAGCCTGACCTCAGTGCTGGGGGAGGTCATGGAGCAGATCATCTTGAGTGCTGTCATGCAGCACGTACAGGACAGCCAGGGGATCAGGCCCAGCCAGCACAAACATGGGTTTGTCAAAGGCAGGTCCTGCTGGACCAACCTGATCTGCTTCTATGATAAAGGCACCTGCTTTGTGATGCAAAGTTATCGGCTGGGGGCAGAGTGCCTGGAAAGCTGGCTGCTGGAAAAGGACCTGGAGGTCCTGGTGAACAGCAGCTGAACATGAGCCAGTGTGTGCCCAAGTAGCCAAGAAGGCCAATGGCATCCTGGCCTGGATCAGCAATAGGGTGGCCAGCAGGACCAGGGCAGTGATTGTCCCCCTGTATTCAGCACTGGTGAGGCCACACCTCAAATTCTGTGTTTAGTTCTAGGCCCCCACTGCAAGAAGGACATTGAAATGCTGCAGAGTGTCCAGAAAAGGACAGCAAAGCTCATTAAGAATATGGAATACAAATCTTATGAGGAACAGCTGAGGGAGCTGGGGTTGTTCAGCCTGGAGAAAAGGAGGCTCAGGAAGGGACATTACTACTCTCTACAACTACCTTAAGGAGGCTGCAGCCAGGTGGGGGTCAGCCTCCTCTCAAAAGTGACGCACGACAGGATAAGAGGACGTGGTTTCTAGTCACACCAGGAGAGTTTTGGATTGGACATTGGAAAAATGTCCTTCATTGAAAGGGTGGCTAAGCATCAGAAGAGGCTGCCCAGGGAAGTGGTAGGTATCCCTGAAGGTAGATGTGTCACTTGGGGACATGGTTTGGTAGTGGACTTCACTGTGCCATGTTAACAGCTGGACTCTAAAACCTTATGCTTAATGATCCTATGACTCTGCGAAATGGACGAGAAGGAAGTAAAAACAATACAGCAATCTAATATTTAATTAAGATGGGATTGCAAGTTTGAATAAAGCACTGAGGAAAGGCGAAGCTGTAAGCTCTGGAGCTGCCCTGTACTGAATGAAGGCTTTCAAGGTTAAGGGTTGTCTTGGCATAGGTGTCATATTGCCCTGTACCTTTTTGATCCTAGACTATAAAAGTTCTGTGATGTCAGCATTTATGTAGGACAGCAAAACAGACATAAGATCACATCACATTCATATAGCTAAGTAGTAATAAATCAGAGGAGAAAAAAAAACAAGTCATCATAGTTGCTTCAGCTTTTCCCAGTCTAAAACTGATAGTATATTTTAAAGGGGTTTTTGTTGTTTTTGTTTTAACAGGAAAAAAAAAATCATTTAATGCTGCTAAAACTTTGCCACTTGACAGGCTGGCTGATCTGAGGTACACTCAGCTATGACAGCTACTCAGCAGACACCACAAATGGCTTGTTAGCTGAAGCTGGAAGGATATTTAATATCTTGTGTTTTTATAAAGAACTAACAAGACCCTAAGACAATTCATAGATATCAGTACACAGAATAAATAAAGCAGTGTATAGATCCATCCTTCTTTGCATACCCTGATATTTAGATAGCTTTCACAGAGTTTCATCTCAGATCTGAAAAATGGCTTCTGGATGAGTCTAAATTTAAACACAGAATAATATGAACAGTAATGCTCTGTTTCAAAAGACTTACTTATTGGGGAGAATGGAATGGTGTGATTCTTCATCTTGCCGCAGACAGAGCTGCAAAAGTTAGCTGTTGGAATGCTCAGTGAAGAAGACACTCTGAAACACAGCTGCAGAACTACAAAATATGGTATGGAGAATGTGTGGTATCAGGAATTCAGTGATTAGATTGGGGTCATCAAGTTGCATTAAAAAAAAAAATTATTATTTGTAGCATGCACTTGCTGCAGCTTAGTTTTCCCCATCAGTGAATGCCTCTAGAGGTAGCTTCCTAGGGAAGTCCAAAGGCAAGCTGCCTAAAACTTTGACATGACTATTTTAACATTAGTTAAATCCTTCATTCACATTCAGGATAGTTGCACTCTCACAACCTTCTTTAATACAGGTCCCTGCATCTGTGTCTTCTACAAGCCTTGATATATTGCTCACTTTAAACAGCTGCTCTATTCCAAGTCTGTGTCAGGATGCTTCCAAATACTTTTTTTGTGCTTTTAAGTCCCTTAACATAAAAAGAACTTGGACACATTCTCTACTGTTAATAATAGGAAGATGGAATGCTTCTCATATAAAGTTGTCTTTTTTCTAAGTTAGCTTTCTTTGTTTCTTAGAAAAATTTGTATTCTCTGAATGAAAATATCATCTGATACAGGAGACTGCCCTAATTAGCAAATTTAACTATTAGAATGCACATCACTCATGACACAATACAGTTGGCATTTATAAGCCTTGTGCACCAGTTTAAAATGATGACAGACTTGTGTCCAGAACTTCTATTGTAGTCAAAAGTTTTGATTTTCTCCTGAAAAGCATCGTGTCAAATACTTGTGTTTCTGACATTTTCAAAGGTGGTTTCTGATTTTAGTTTTTTTATTCTCATGAGTGTCACTGTTCACAGAGGGTGAAATGAAGGACTACACATTTCATTTCATGATCAGAAGGCTTAAGTTTATTGAACAAGGTGTCTCCTTTTATAGAGACTTTTCTAACGCTTCTATGATTGGCTAAATGGCACAACGCCTCTCCACCACCATTGGTTGGAAGCAGAGAGAGCATGTTTTGAGAACAGACAGAAAGGGAAAAGGAAGCAAAAGAGGAGACAACAGCTGTGTTTTGAGAATGAGGGAAGCTTACAAAAACCTTTATCAGTCCATTTCTTGAGAACCAAAATTCTCCACAGAACTGTCTTTGGAAAGGAAAGCAGCTCTCTCTCTGGAAAAGCCAGAGCCTGTGCTGAGTTTTTTCTAAGTCCCACTGAAAGTCAGCCCCACACATGAGTCCAATTTTCTAAGCCACTCTCCACCTTCCTTACAACTGTTCCTCATGGGTGACCTGCACGTGCAAACACGAGCCTCAACATTCCCGTAGCTTGCAAAAAAATTTCACAAGTAGACAGCTGAAAGTGCAATTATGTTGAAGCAAATAAACTGTCACACAAACAAAAGTGGTTATACTGTGAAAAGTTCTGGAACTATTTGTTTGACTTCCAGAGTTGATTGGCTAATATATATAAACCATCCTTGGGAAGATATTTGTGTTATAAGTCCAAGGTATTTAAATTATTCTGATAGCTGAGTGACGACATTGCAATAAATTTTTTGCAGATACAGACTTTAAATACAGAATGGCAAACAGACAAATGTCCCTGAGGGGCTTTTAAGAAGCAGAAATCTTAATGAGCTCATCACTTACAAAAACTGAATACCTGCCTGGGGACAGACAATGTGAATAGTAGAGGAATTATGTGGTTGTGTTTCTCTTCAAGGTTAGCATCCAGCTAAGCTCATCTTGTGTCTGCTCCTGCACAATGCAACGTGCACTGAAGCAAGACTGAGCTATATAGGTTATGTTAACCCAAGGTGATATTTTGTTTTCTAGTCATTCCTGTAAAGGATGAGAATGAACACTTCTCAAACAAAACAGGTTGTCTTCTTCCTCTGCAGTTGTTTATTCTATTTAGTCTTTAACTGCAAATATGGCTTTTAGAAATCTTAAGTGCTCCTGCAGGAGCTAAGTGAGTGGGTAGTGTTTGGTTTGTAACAGTTAATCATGCCTGGTCAGAAAGACAACGTCCACTAAAACACTAACTTTTATCGCCTCTCAAAACCTATAAATGCAGAATAATGTCTGTTTGGAGTTTGATTCTTCACCAAAATCAGATTATTCTTTTCTTAGTGACTTCTGGGAAGTATTTATAAGCACTTATACATAAAAAAACTAAAAATATGCATGTGTGTCTCCCTGTTAAACATCTTACTAAATGTCTGTGACAAAAACTGTTTTATTCTGGAATATTTCAGATGTCCTCCAGTCTTCCTTACAAATGAGATTTGTTTTAAAGCTTTTCTGTGAGCAGTGAGCTAAATCTTTGAAGGAATTGGATAGAAGTTCCTCTAAGGGCCAGTTTAGGCTGCATAATGTGAATTGTTTTTGTTTTCATTTATTTTTAATTTCTGCTCAGCTATCCAGGGACTCAGCTATCCAGGGACTCCTTTTCTCCATGAGATGTTTGGGAACAGTGCAGTCAAAATTGAGATGTGAGGGAAGGAATCTTCTTTTCCTTGTAAATATACTCAGGAAAGGGAAGGCTGCCTCCTACAGAAAGCAGGTAAAGGTCTTATGACTTCAATGCCAATTCCCAGCTGTGTTCAGCCTCTAAGCCAGGCCAAAAAAAGGAGATTCACCTTTGCCCAAGCTGCTATGCATTAAGGAAAGAAATGTGACTGCACAGAAAATATCTTGGAGAAATCTCTCATGGCTAGCAACATGGTAAAATCACAGCCTAAGTGTATGCCTGGCTTTTTTCTTTCTCCAGCATCACTTACCTGTGGGTAACAGCAAAACCATGACAGACCCTCAGCTCAGGATTCAGAGACCAAAATCTTTTTCATTTTCATGCTACACATTCTCCTGCTGGATACTGACCTCGTAGCACAGTAAAGCACTAGTTGGGCATCTCAGCCTCACTGTGTGATACCTACCTTCCCTGGGGGCTGACATCAGCCAAAAAAGCAGATGTCTCATCCCATGGTTAAATCACCACACAGTCAGCATCCTACAGACCCTTCAGGCATCTAGGAGCACACAAATGGTCACTGGCTCCCCAGCTTCGTGCTGGGTGCTGCAGGAGCACTCTGGGCATGGCTGGGCTAGAGTTCACAACTATGGTTGAGTGTCATGCAGAGACACAAACAGTCCAGGGTTTTCACGACATTTCTGTAGGGTTATATGGTATAATTTTAAATTGGACTGTGTCTACAAAAAGAATCACATCTGCTGATCAAAAAAAAGAGAAAAGAAAAAGATACATGGGACAGAGCAATCTACCAAATGGGCACATGAAGACCACTGTAGGCACAAACATGCATTTCAGAGGGAAAAAAATAACCAACAAGAGAATAAAAGCATTATTTTATATCAGTGCTATGGTCTGTTTCTCCAGCTGCTTTCTTTGTGACTGCTTGGATTTACAACAATGTGGCATGCAGCCTTTTTTTTTGGTTTTTTTTACCCCCCCATCTTTCCTATTCTCTTAGCCTTCAACTCCTTTTACAATTTCAATTATGTGCTCCAGCTGGAGACCTGAGCTATCAATGACTAACAACCATAGGAGCTGGTTTCACATAAACTAGGCAAAAGTCCAGCATGTGACGCAGAAGCAGCTGTTCTATCAGAGTTCATGACCTGCAGGAGCTCACTGTGCTCCTCTCCTTGTACCTACAGCACTCCAGTTATTACAGGGCTGAAGGCTGTGCTCCAGCACAGGACAAATTGGCTGAAGCTTGTCTCCCTTCATCCTGCTTAGAGCTAAATGGAATAAACCAGCAGAGCCGGAGTAAATGAGCCATAGCAAAACTGATCTTAACCTCCACCCCTCTGATTTGGCAGGCAGGCACTAGGGCAGGAGACAAGATAATTCCAGGCAGCTCCAGCGGGCTTTGTAATGCAATTTGACAAATCAAATAGATAGCTTTTATTAATGTAACTAAATGAATTATTGCAAATGGGAGATGTGGACATTGATCTGTCTTCATATATGCGTTCTGCTTTTGGGGAGGGGAGATAGCCTTTAAATTCAAGCAGCTGCTGCCTGAGGTAGGAAGTCTGGTAATGAATCTGTTCTGCAGTTTCATATCCCCAAACTGCCCATTTAACACCAATACCAATAAAAATAAAAGGGAAATACAGAGGAGTATTACACATGCAGGGCTATCAATGTTCACACTTGGACGTACAAGTGACTATTCAGGGCCAGATTTTCCTAAATATGAATGTCTGCTTTGATTTTCTGGTGATGAATTGGGACCAACAATAGTCTTGTTGAAGACTATGTACCAATGAAAAACAAGGATACCCTGACTATATTCCTTAATAATAACTGTTCCTACATAAACTGAAAAAATAATGTATTTCACAGCATATGTGGTGCAAATACACAGATGACTTCCTCGATTAAATCATCCAAGTCCAGGTCTCTCAAATCAGGCAAATAAATTCAGAGCCTAAAGAAACCTTAACATTCCTGCCCTATTATCTGGGCTGTGATGAAAGAACATCCATGGGAAAAACATGGATATTTTATTTGAAACAGTACTTTTTTACATCTTCACTTTCTCCAGAGTTAGCTCTCAGAAAGCTAGAGGGTGATTTGTGCTCTTCCTCTCCTCTCTTGTGTGTACCCAGAGTTAAAATCCCACTGCGCACATGCCAAGCATACCTATGCTGACTGAAGCATAGCATGGAAGACCTCCCAGTACTAGAAGAAAAAGTAAAATAGTATAATCAGAGCAAAGACTTACTGATTTAGCATGCAGTAGAGGAAGTCTTCTTGGAACCACTTAATGTGCTGAACTTCTGGGAAAGCAGATTAAGCAGCTCTTGGCTTCATATAGATACCACTTTCAAGATAGCAACATATTGTGTTGAGCCACTGAGCTGAACATGTCAGATTTTCTCAAGTGGTTCAGCTAGAATGGTTCAGCTTTCTACCTACTACAAACTGGGGATGAATTTCATTTTGTCACCATCCAGTAAAATACTCTCCCTATTCAGGTATGCAAAAATATTCGGGCTCGAGTTCTTTGGAGGTTTTTTATTCTTACCAAAACAGAGAGTTTTGGTTTAGTTTGGTTTGCTTTTATTTAGTTAATTTGGCTAACAGTGAGTAGTTGATTTAAAGTACTTCTGGAAATTTTTATAGTATTTATTCAAGGGTTTTTGGTTTTGTTTTTTTTTTAAACCATTCTCCTAACATCATAATGGAAGAGTGTTAATGCAAACTTAAAGTATGCCATATACAAACAAAATCCATGTCTCACAAGTATTAGGGAAAAGTGTGACTGGGATTGCAATTATAGCTTAGATTTATTTTACTAAATATGTTTGATTTGAAGGTATCTAATGCATCAGCTTATTGTCACAAGGAACACTATCTATACACTGGAAGAGAAACTCACATTTTCACCAGTGTGGGAAGTTCTGAACAACAAGGGTGCACCTAAAGGTCTTCCACAGCTTTTTACCAATGCCAGTGCACCCCCTTTAAAGACAGAAATCTTGGCTGCAGGGACAGGGAACATCACAGCTATCACAAAAGCAAATCTTCTCAGTACAAAGATAGTACAAAGTCTCCATCAGCCTGAAGGTTTCAGGTAATTTCAGCAGGAAGCTGTACAAAAAGCATAAGTAGCAGATAAGTCTCTGAGAAGAAAGCATTAGTTTCCTTCTCTCTTTTTCTGCCTCTCATTGGAAGAGTATTACAATGAGCATTAAAATAGAGACTTTTTGGGATTATAGTGGGAGAGAAATCACAGCTCTCAAAGTGGGTCCATGAAACAAACCTGAGGGTTGTCCTGCTTCCCCCCTTTTGCATTTCTGATGCAGGAATAACAGTTCTGTCACACTCTCCCAATTTTGAGACATATGTGACCATTGCTTTGCAATTGCAGCTGTTTTTTCCAGAATGAGTTCTTGATATCTGTTTGCTGATCCAATATACCGTGATATAATACACCAGAGACCTTGGATTACTTCTGACTTCATCTCTGCTTTATGTTCTATAAAGATGCCTCTCCCTCAACAACCAGTGCTTACAGACCTTCCTAAAATATTGCTGGGCAAATTGCACAGCCTCCCAAATTTAATTAACTGTTCAAGTCAGTATATCTCAAATTAGTTTCTAAAAAGAACCTTGGGCAAACACTGAAGCAGGTGAATGACAGTGTTGCTTACTGCAGTAAGTCATCACTGTGTACAATTCAAATGATCCCAGCTCAAGCTGCTTGTAGAGTACAAATTCACTATTGCTAGGAAGGGTATGAAGGAAAAATAAGAAAAAAGAATATGATACTCAAGCACTATTACTCTTTGTCATGGAAATAGGAATAAAACTATGAATCCGTCCTCTTCCATCATGCTTTCCTTTTGGAGACATGCCATTTTAGGTACAGAGGCTCTTGAGGCATCTTGGTGTCCCAGAAAAACTGGGCAGCCATTGAGCAAGACCACAGAAAGAGGGGTCCCAGCAGCACTTATTCTAAAACATGAGAGATGGAGTTTGTCAGAGCCAGCTTTGACTAAGAAACCCAAGAGAGCGCTAACATTATAGAGATCTTTAGTATTCCCAAGTGCTGAAAGATCAAGCAAGCAGTAAGGTTTTGTCTGAATTGGCAATTGCATCTGAGTAAAGAGAATTAGGTGCTGTCTGCTTTGAGCTTTGTCTAATACAATAGCATGCAATAGTGAAAGCATAGGTAAACTGGGTCTGCAAGACTTTAGATGCATCTCTGATCTGTGGTGACAGGAGATTACTTCCTAGAACATTTACAGTGTTTTATGGCAGTGAATAGTTTGTCTTTCCTTGTGTTACTGAGTTTAATAAAAGAGTTGTAATCTTAAGCTATATGATGTGGATGGATATCTTTTTTCCCCTCACAGCAAAAACATTACTTCAGCAATAAATTGCATGGAAGACAGTAGTTTTGACGACCTGTTTACTTGGAAAAATGCAAAAAGTAACACCTAAGATTTTACTGGCTTTTAATGCCAGTCAGACTGAAAGAGCAAAAGGAATTGCTCTGGCTTTATTAGCAATCTTTATTGCTCAAAGCATGAGAAATCAGGAGAGGACAGAAGCAATAATCTGTATTTTCACTGGTTTATAGGTTCTCTTGGGATGAAAGCATGCATGTGTATTTTCAGTGAAAATTCAGGGCTGAGCTCACTGCTGTGCCTAGGGAAGCACCATCTGGATAGCTTTACTCCATTGTGCTCTTTCCTCTTGCTCACTTTTCCCCTCTATAAATAGCATTTACTATAAAAGTTTGCAACTTACATTTGTCTTTTTGTTCTGCATTTTATTATGTATCACTAATAGTCTAATAAGGCATTAAAACATATTACTCTTAATATTTAAACTTCTGGTCCTGTCTTACCTGATGGACTTGGGAACTCCTCCAAGCATCTGTACTCTGCTGCCCATGCCCTCATTGACTCCTGAATATCAAGACTCAGGCACACAACTTTCCTGCCCTCCACTGTGCACAGTTTCCACAGAGAGAAAAGCAAATTGCTCAGGATAGACAAGGATGACATACCCTTGTCCTAGTCCCATTCTAGATGGCTGAGCACCCTGTACTCTGGGATGTACTTCAGCACACAGCCACGTCTCAGCTGTGGTGAGAAAAAGGATGTGTTCATTTGCTCTAATGCAAACATCACATTCTTAAACAGTCTGTCCTTTGAAGTGTGGGGGATTTGTTTCCCTTAAGAACCTGTAGCCATTCTACATGTGCCCAAAGCTTTTGGAGGGTCAGCTGGTGACATGCCAGGCCTTCCATTTGCTTTGACTCATTTCTTCTTACTCAACTGAAAGTGCCAGGTATGTCCAGTACCTCTCTAACTCAGATCTTAGCAAAACCAGTCTCAGCAAACTAAAGGATAAAAGAACATTGCACTTGTTTGGCTTGGCCCCTGCCAGCTATGGCTCTCTGACCATTGTAACCACAAGTTTCACTCCATACTAGAACTACCTTGTAGCTTTCCAACCAGTCAAGCAGCGTAGTGAGCAGCAAAACATTGCTGTATTTCTGTCCAAACCAGTGGGATCCAGATGGAATCCAAGGTTACCAATACAAAATCTGCTTTCTACCACAGAAAGGCCTAATACATTCTAATATGTGTTCACTAATTGGTTTAAGAGTTTGTCTGTGAGTTTCACACAAATATGAAAAACCTCACACATCTGCTGGGCAAATATCCTTTCAGATATCTGGAATTCTGCCCACTTACACATATTTTCATGGAAATTTGCAGATGTGATTTGGGTCTAGCAACACTGATGGGCTCTGGTTTCTGTTAGGCATGTCAAACCTGACAGGGACAGTATTCTACCAAAGTGCAGAACCTGTCAACAGAAGATGACAGTGTCTCTATGAGCTGTCAGGTACAATTTTTTGCAATTAAATAGGCCCAAGTCTATCTAGAAGTATAAAGGGCTCTTCAAAGAACGCAAGTCTGTTGTCCCTGTTGTGTGTCCTGCAGAAGAGAAAGCACCTGAGGGGGAAGAGAGTGGTCTGAGGTTTGGGTCTCTGTGGCATGGAGTTCCAGGGGGATTCTGTATAGATGAAGAAAGCAGCTTAGAAAAGCTGTTATTTTCCATTGTGAAGCAGAAAAAAAGCAACCCAGGGGCTGTTTCAGAGGAATCAGCATAGCTTCTGTACAGTTAGAATATAAATGCTGCCCTGGGAGGCTTGGGGTCAGGGTGAGATCGCACTGAAGCAGAGCCAGCAGAGAGGCGTATCCCAGTAACTCACCCTAGATGACCAGAAGAGTGATGGATGCTGCACTGACCACAACATGTTTCCAAAGCACAGCAGTGTCACTACAGCAGGCATTTGTTTTGCCTCAGCTCTCAAAGAGGAAGACAATTTGCTTCAAGGAAAGCAGTCATCCCTTGGTGCAGCTCCATTAGGTGAAATACCTGAAAAAAATGAGCAACAGAAATGTTGCTCTTGTTTTTACTTACATTTCTATGCCTAGATTTATGTTTGTCAGATAGTCACAAGCTAGAAGAGCCTTAAAATGCTTTAGTATTTGTAACAAATAAATAAACAGAATTATATTCTTGGGCAAAATTTTCCAACTCATCTGCCTTCCAAACTGTTGGCATTACTCCCAAGGAGGAGTCTAGACATGAGTCTGGAAACAGCCCTTCATTTGCACTGTATTGCTGCAAATGTGAGGTCATCTTCATGTATTCAGAGCTCTAACAAAGCTTCACCAACTTTGAATAAGCCTATTTTGGGCAATGTGATGATATGTAGAGATATTTCAGACAGTCTAAACAAACAGGTGTGACAACAGAAGCAATGCAAATGTACCTTCACAATCATAGCCTAAGCTTACTAAACCTGATGCTGGGTTAAGGTTGCTTTCAGCAGTCTTGCTACCTCTAAATCTAATAAAGGTAAACTAAGTGCTGTTACCCAAGAAGCAAGCCTAGGCAGTGGACAGGGACCCACAGAAGAAACAGTGGGATGGACCAGATGGTTGAGTGGAGCAGTAGAGCTTGCACACACGCAGCAGACAAAAAAAAATCGCATGAGAGCTCCAAGTGCTTCTCTGCAATACTGAGATGTAAGATGGAGACATACCAGACAGGTCATAACATCATAGAATCATAGAATGGTTTGCAGGGATCTTTAAAGGCCATCTAATCCAAACCCCTGCAGTGAGCAGGGACATCTCCAACTCAATCAGGTAGCTCAAAGCCTTATCCAGTCTGACCTTGAATGCTGTCAGGGATGGGGCAATCATCAACTCTGTGGATAACCTCCTTCTAGGGTTTCAGCATCACTCATCATAAAAAAATTTTTCCTCGTATCTAGTTCCTTGGATTTTTTTCAAATCAAGTTGAGGAAGAGGTTGTTTCAATAAGCTGAGGGTTAACCTCAACTCGTTAAAGCTCATCTCCCAAAGGCTGGAATTCTAAATGTTGTTGTCCCTGTAATTCATTCTGTTGGACACAGTACACCACTCATTACACTGACCTAGTGCAACCACCTCGGCATCATCAGCTCAGAGTAAAAACACTGAAGGATGAAAACATTAAAGTTGAAAATTTAGCCCTCATAAAGAGCATATTATGATAAAACTCGATATTTAAAGTAGAGCAAATCTATTTGAAACATAGAAAGTTTCAATTATGATCAGTCAGTCAGTGGAAATATTTATACTTCAGTGGACTGTGGCTGCTACCACGCTGAAATGGTATCTGCAGTTCATCTCACTAAATTCATTTACAGACCTAATGTGCAGCACCGTTGTCATGGACACACATAGCTGAGTAAAAGGAATACATACCTGAGAGGGTCCAACAAGTGCTTCAAACAGACACTCTTCTGAAACACCACAAATAGGGCACGTGTCTAAGTAATCTTAGACATGTTGCTCCTTGGGTGGATTTCCTTTTACTGGGTCCACTCTTGAATGTATGAGAGGATGAATAAAAGGAAAAGGGATTAGTTTATAAAGACTGTGTTAGTAACTCGTTTCGAGACTCCTTAAAACAATGAGGCACCAACTACCAGGCTTTCACACTATCCTATCTTGTTACCCCCCAGGCATAAATTTCTGAAACATTAGAGTAGCCTGCATTCACTTCAACCACTCACTTCCAAACAAGCAGATATTTCACAGTTCCTTTTGGCAAGTGTGCTTCTCAGAATACTAGGATTAACTTCATTGTCAGTGTACAAAAGCAAAATGCTTTTCCAAAAGCCTGTGTGAGCCACCTTACCAAAATGGCATATATGTGCATCCCATAGCTCTGTCAGATTGAGCAGAAGGGATTTGATACACTCATTTGATAACATCCAACCACCTAATATAATAATGCCATTTATAATACTGTGCTACAAACCTCCCAAATTACTGCAGAATACAGTCACAACTCACAAGGGGAAAGTGCGTAAAAGTATTTTACCTTTAGCTCTTGCAGTCCGCTTTCCATTTCCTTTACACTAGGGTTTATACCTTTGTTTATAGAGAACTATGTACATATATCTTTGCAACGAATAATCGAATCCAACACACAACACCAACATACGACACTATCATAATATGGAGAATACAATATTTCTCAAGCTTATCCTGCTAACATTCAGGTTTCTATTCAGTCATGAAACTGAAATTATTTCATGAACAAATGTCCCAAATATTCATGAGACAATCTTTCATCCTTTAGATCAAATACATGCCAGAGATACAACTGGGATTTTCCTTGAAAATAAAGATGCCTAAGATTCCTTGCTTTCATCCTACAGGTCTGTTTTTCACAGTTAGTGATTTACCCCATTTCCAACTAGCAATTTGTCCTTCATGTCAGCTTATCTGAAGGTCAAACATTAAAAATAAAATTAATATTTAATCCTGATAACATTTAAATATTTGCAGATAATTATTATGTTTCTCCAGGTGTTCTCCATTATTTTCCAAGCTACCAATGTTTAACTCTCTGCCTTTCCCTTAAAATCCCTTCTTGTCCACAACTAAAAACTTCAGTTCTGCTAAAATACTACTCTCAGCATTTCAATTCAAAATGTTAATGTTATCAATAGCTATAGAAATAAGGAATTTATTCATTCCATTCATAATCAAGATGCAATTTCATATTATATCACATTCTCACTTGTCATAAAACCACAGGACTTCATCAATTCTTACCTAGTAAGGACCACTGTAGTTGCTCTATTTTATAGTTAAAAGAAATGTGGCAACTCTTGCATATTCCAGATTGCAAGAAGGAAAATACACTTCTGGGTTTTATGTCTAGTACCATTAACATGAATAAATTTGATCATATATAGAAAACAAATTATTAAAGTTTATTTCTTAACAGTAAAAAAAAATCAATTCATATATACATATGCACACACACACATATGTTGTATGTCCTGTAATTTTCCTCTTTGTGAATAATACACTCCATACTGATCAGCAGGCTTTTGTGCTCCAGTAGCAACAGCTCCTGTCATTAAGATTTAAGTTGCATGGGGCACTTGTAATGGAATTATAAAATCTATTTCTAAAAGAATGATTGATTCAATTCATTACTGGCTTTCAGTATACAATAAAAATTTTCTGAATCTTAGAAAAAAAAAGTCATGAGGCAAATCCAAGTGATAATAAATCACCGGTATAAATGTTAACAAAATGGACTCAAGACAAAAACTCACTATGCATGGCCACAGCGAATGCTGTATAAATAAAACATATTTTCTTTTTCACTAAGTAACAATTCAAGGAGTTAAAATAATTCAGTGTAGTAGAAAATGGGTAAAAGCTGGCTGTGGCAGAGTGCACAGTAAAGATCCTTATTGACTGATTAGCAATTTGTTTCTACAAATACTGCACAGCAGTTGCCCTACTTTGCAGCAGGCTATTAGAGCCTAATGAAAAATGTGCATTTTCTTTAGAGTTAATGGTCTTGAACACAAGCCCTGTGCTTCTACGAGGCTTTATTCTGTACTTAAATTATGGATTCATGTCTGTCATTACAGCTATTGTCCCTTGTTTGTGCAATATATGTGCATTACACAGTTTTGTATTTACGGTGTGACTGCAGCGAGGATGAGGAACAAAACCAATCACTCTCAGATGGTGAAGGCACTGTCCTGTGACAACAAGCAGCAAAAGTCTGCCAGCAGATGGGCTGATGCCTGAAGAGCAAATTTAGATGGGTGTTTCCTGCTTTTGATATTTCAGGCTCTTGCTTAAAAACTTCAGCGCGGGGAGTGGTCTGCTGTACGTGGCAGCTGAAGTTACGAGGAATTGCACTGTAGATGAAGCTCTGGATTATTTAGAGACCAGGGCACTAGCTAGGGCTTGCACTGCCTGGGAGAGCACAGAGCTGTGCTAGATGCAGACACCACAGCAGGGAGAACAGGGCAGTGTCACACTGCAACCTCTCTGCTGTCACCAGGCATGGAGCACAGGGTGCCAGCACAGCCAACAGCTGGCCCTGTTGTACAAATCCACAGCAGCAAAAAGCTAAGGATGATATAAATGGGCAAGCAAAATAAAAGAGGTACTCTTTTACTTTTTAAGAGAATAACAGAAGCTTTCCCCTTCCTACTCTGGAGATAGAGTTGAGAACTGTAGCCACAAAAAGTTTAAAATCACATGTTAAGATAAAAACATTTTTACTGGAAACATCAATGACATAAGAAAAATAAGCAGAAACAGCAACAGTATTAATTTAAAATGGTATAAGACAAAGAAATAATTTGCATGGAAAGTAAAATAGTACTGGACCATTTTGCCCACCATGTTTTTTTCCCTCGAATGGAAAGGAAAGGGTCCCTTACTGCCACTCCTGGCTCTCTTAATCCTTACATGGTATTGAATAAAATTAGCACCTGGCCATGCTTTCCTCCACCTCTGTAAAAAATTAACTCTGTCCTGGCTAAAACTAGGACAATTTCTAGTGGTGGCAGCAGAGGCAGCACCTGCTCTGCCCGGCGCCTCTCCTGCCCCTAGCAGTCCCAAGGAGGCCAAGCCAGCAGCTGCTGGCCTGTCCAGAGCTGATGAGAAGGAAGAGCTGCCTGAACCTCTCACTCCCGAGGAGGTAAAGGCAGCTCCTCCTCCCTTCAGTGAGCAGCTGCCATCAGTAAGGACACAGAGCCCACCTGTGTCCCCTCCGACCAGCAGCCAGGCTTCACCATGCCAGGATCAGAACATCACCAGGGAGATCCTGATCCAGGAACTGATAGAGTTGTACGCAGAAGCTGGAGGAAGAGTATGACCTCCAACAATGGATGGCTGTAGACCAAACACAGTCCAGCTCTCCCAGCTCTGTGGGTGTGGAAGTGGCAGCAGAGGCAGCACCTGCCCTGCCCAGTGCCTCTCCTGCCTCACGGAGTCCCACAGACCACAATATCACCAGGGATATGCTGAGCCAGGTGCTCCAGGAGATCCAGGCACTGAAGCAGCAGCTGAAAGAGGTCTTTGCCGTTCAACAGCAGTTGGCTGTAAAAGTAGAATCAGTAGTCACAGCCAAAAGGGAAGAGAGCTCAGTGCCTCCCCTGCACAGCACCCCCATCCCCTTGCCTGCCCAGCTGGGAGCCCAGGCCCTCAGGGAGCAGCAGCAGGAGGGGACAGTGTCAGCAGCAGTGCAGGCCGTGAGAGAGAGCGAGGAGAGGGCCTTGGCTGGGGAGGACAAGGAGTGGGAAGGCAACATTGAGCCAGAGCTTTCTCGGTGGGAAATAAGGAAGAGGCAGAGATGTCCCATGGAGAAATTAACAATTAACTGCTGGGAACCTCTCTCACAGCCTGGACAGCAAAGCCACCACAGCCCTGCTCTGACCCTGCCTGTGGCCAGGGAGCCGAGCTGGCTTAGAAAGGCAGCGCAAGTTTCGTATGGGCAAGGAGCAACAGCTGCTCCTTCCTGGGCTTGCTGTGGTTATAAAGGTGCTGCAAAGGCTCTTTTCACTGTTTTCGCTTCTATTTCGCACACAAAACATCCACCAGAAGGAACTTGCAGCTGACCTTGTGGCTAAAGCCTTGCACCGCCCTGTCCTTGCCCAGGGCCTGCTCAGCAGAAAGCAGCTGTGGAGTCACTCCTGGAGTCCATAAAACTTCTACCCCGACGGAATGGTTGGGGTTGGCAGAGACTTTACAGCTCATGTAGTTCCAGGTGATTATCTCCTGCTCTGTGTCTCTCTCTCTCTGACAGGTGTTTTCTCTTTCTTTCTCTCCCCCTACCTCACACTTCTCGTGCAATCAAACCCATGTTGCTGGATAAAATCCCTCTGTTGCCATCCCATGGCCTCATCTGCCTCTTAATCAGGGAAATATTTGAAAAAAAACAAATGAAAGGTAAAGCAATTTGATAAGATACAGACTATATTAAAAAAATTAAATTCTTATCATCCTCAAGGGAAATTTAACACTATCTCCATACCAAGCAGGTATTTTTTAAAATTCCTTTCCTGAAAGTATCCCACAGGGGAAGCTGTGACAAACTCAGTTACAGAAGTAAAAGACATTAAAGTGATTTTGGTTAGCACTAGAATGTCTGATTCTTGAATATTCTGTTTTTGTTTAAGCAAAGCCACCTGGATAAGCAAACAGGCCCCACAGCCAGCCAAGTGCAGGTGTCACTGTAACAACTTGTGCCTCTTCCAGCAAACCCTTACAAAAGAATTCACAGTTTCTGCAAATACTTTGTGTATGCAATACTTTGTGAGCTGTCTGTTTTCTTCTGTTTCTTCTTTCTGATCATCCTTAGGGATGATTTGGGGACTGGTTTTTATTTTCTTGTCCTCTATTTATTCATTTTGCTACCCACTTCTTCAGCTGAAATGGGGCTTTTGATGATAATGAAGGTAAGAACAGCAGAGTTGAATGTGGTGATTTTTTTGTGCTGTTAAGATTTTGCTTCCTGCAAAAAATTGCTATTGATTGTTCATCAAGTTATCTACTGAAACCCATTATTTATACCCACTCCAGTTCAGACTTTTGGGAGAGAATTACGTGGCTGATGATGTGAACAAGTGCTGTTTATATGGAATGTTATTTTTTGATTGCTAAGCTTCCTATAAGAAAATCTATTATTAACTTCTTAATTCATGTGGGTTTTGCTAAGAATCAAAAATTCCTAAAGCTATTCTCAATTAAATAAAGATCTTTTTTCTTAAAATAAAAACACATAAAAAGAACAGTATGTTCTCATCCTGTCTGCACAACTGATCACCTCTAACTGTAACATTTCATGACTACCATCACATAGTTATGAGCCCATAAACACAGTCCGTCTATTATAAGTTTGCACATTACAGAATAAACATCAACATCTGTTGATGTCATATCTCCTTTCACTTTGCATGTGTGGAAACATCCAAAACATCCATTTAACCTAAAATTTTCTCAAGCCTCCTGAAAGTGATGAACAGTAGTGGCTATACTCTGGTCAGATGATTGGTAGTCCAAGGACTACTAACCAGGTGTACTGAGTAGTGTGGTGTAGCAACTTGTCAGTCCCCCATCAGTGAGCCACAAGTGTTTTGCAGGGTTTATGATGACTTGTTGGCCTGGAAACTTCTACTTCAGGGCAAGGTCACTCACAAAAAAAGCCAGGGCCATACCAGTGTACCCTGAAAATACAGCTTCCTCAGATCTCTCCATGGACACTCTTCCCTTCCAGTACAGGCTTTGGTTCTGATTTTTTTACAGTATTCATAATAAACAAAGTACAGCAATTTTTCCTCTGAATCTAGGATCTCCAAAAGTCTCAAATCTGCAGTCTTATCCTGCTGCTCAGCATGTTCCCACTACTTCAGATTCTACTCACAGCAGTAATGGGTGGATATTTTTTTCAGCAAGAGCCTATGCAAATATCATGTCTTAAAAACACACTGCAGGCAGTTCACAGACAATCACATTAACTGAAAATATAAACTACATTGAGAGAACTCATTTATTCATTCTGATTGCCTAAGTATCACCTAGCACAGCGCTTCTCAATCTCTTCTAATCTCTTTTAATTAGAAGGATGACAGATCTTTATGAAAATTGCACAGGCCATCTTATGCCATGCTGTCTCTGTAGCTTTTATTTACACAAAATGGAAATTAGATTTACATTTTAAAGGTCATAGGTTCCCTACAGTTGCTAGCTTACTTGCAGATAAGAACTCATGTATGGAAACACGTAGACAATTTTATTGGTTCAGTCAGGTTGCAGACTGCCTGACAGTGTCTCATACAGTTTATTAAATA
Source organism: Irena cyanogastra (assembly GCA_013397155.1). NCBI lineage: Eukaryota > Metazoa > Chordata > Aves > Passeriformes > Irenidae > Irena > Irena cyanogastra. The sequence continues at coordinate 112,752 of VWZV01011181.1, forward strand.
CCAACACATAGCCTTCAAAGGCATGAACAAAAATTATTTACCGGCTCAAATAATTTGTGGTAAGAACACTGGCACAGAGGTCTGGCACATACTAGCAAGACTACAAGAAAGAACACATGGTTGGAACATAAAGCATGCATATAGGTACAAGCAAGAGTCAACATCTCAATTTGGAGATGGCAGGAATTAGAACATGATGAAGGCATATCAGCTGTCCCTGATTTTTAGAATCAGCTACAAAGGTTCATGATCAAATGCAGACTTTTCTTGCCCATTCCCATCTCATCAGGTTGAATCTAGTCCCACCATTGCAAAAGGGATCTTTTGGGTTGGCTGGAGAAGTGCTTTGGTTTTACTCCAAAAACAACATGAAAATTCTGGTTTTTTACTTATTCCTTTTGGGGATAAAAGGAGTAGATCTCTTCCAGGTATTACTATTCAGAGTTAGAAACTTATCTAAAGCCTTAGAGAGAAATTAGGTGTATTCTTCTTTGCGAGCTCTCTCTTTAATGCCTGCTCAGTGTTATCTTTAAAGCTGACTTTGCCCAAGCCACAAGGCTTAACTTTCTATGCCTAGGGAATTCTGTATTTCAACAAATTTTGTAACTTTAAAAGTATTACTAGAGGCCATTTTATTTTTCTACGTAATAATTCCCTCGAGAAAACTTGTACATTTAAAAACTTTGCATTATCTTGAACTCAGTGTGATTTTTATGCTTGTTGGAGGAGAATCTCTTCAGTCCTACAATACCTATTCTTTCAGGGACACATTTTCCTCCACGCTGGCAGCAGTGCGGACAAATTTATTGGAAGCTGCACATCTCAGAGAAAACTGACATGATAAATCTGACTGTGCTGCTGCCCTTTCTGAGAATGTGGATTTTTTTTTTTTCTTATAAGCTCTATTATTTTATAAAAAGTGAGGGGGGGAAAAAAGGCTATTACTGTATTTTAACCCATTACATTTCCAGAAACTGAAGTCTGCTTTCCAGAAGGAATAAGAGTCACAGAATAATCTTCCCAGCTGGGCTGGCTTTCAGCAATGAACTTGGCTGACCTTAAAAGAAAAACAAAATTGCATTATGTCAGACAGAGTCCAGATGCCCTGCCTTTTTCCACAATAGCTCTTGTACATAGAAGCTTAAGGACATGAGGCTGTTAAAGGAAATCCTAGAGACATATGATCCTAGGTAAAACCTTAAAATACAGAGGAGGAATGAACCCACCGTAATTTTTTTTTAAACATATCTTCTCTTCGGTTAATATTGCTATAGTTCATCTTAAATTGCTACCATTAATTTAGTGAATTAGTCATCAACTATTTACAGCTAGACACAGAAGCATTTGTCATAAACATCAGAAGAAGAGAAGAAAAATAGCTTTTCCTAATACTACTGTGTGTTTAATTTTGCCATATAATATGACTGAAGTCATTAGTCACTGATGTATTTCTTGCTGGAAAGGGCAAAAGATCAGTTATAGAGTTGTCCAACAAAATCATAAAGTATACATATTTTCTGCTGCATAACACAAGCTGACAGGAGATATTGTCTTGCATTCTGAATCTGTAAATTTTATCAGAAGACCAGAAAAGGCTGCTTCCTCTAATAAGATCCTTTTCCCTCTCTTCTGCCTTGTCTTCTCCAGGATGGACATTCCCAGGTCTCTCAGTCTCTCATCATAGAAATGATGCTCCAACCCTTTAAACCTCTTTTTGACTCTTTGATGGACTAATTTCAGTATGTTCATGCCTCTCTCATACTGGAGACAGCACTCCAGGTGTGCTCTTGATGTGCTAAGGATGCCCTCTCTCACCTACTGGCCATGCTGTCCCTAAAGCAGCCCAGGGTACCACCAACTTTCTTTGCCCCAGGGGCACATTGCTGGATCACAACCAACTTCTCTGCCCTGCAGGGCCTCCAGGTCCTTCTCTGCAAAGCTGGTATTTTAGGCAAATGAACATGACTGTCTACTGTGCACCTTTTTCCTCCACATGTACATAGAAACCAACAAAGAAACAAGAGAAAAACTGACACAGGAGACATAGGATTCTAACAATATTCACAAACCTAGTATAAGCTTTAAGTCACACACATTTTTTTATTCCCTTCACCGTGAAAAAAACACCAAATCAGTGGTTTCTCATGTGTACATTTTATTAGGACCCAAGCTCAGCACCAGTGGGTAAAGCTGGATGGGGCTCTTTCATCTCTCAGTAAGTAATTTACGATGAGGCATGAGTGGTAATTTGCTATCTTAAATAAACATGTAGCTGAGTGATGACTTTGGAAAAAGGGTATGCAAGTTACAGTTTGCCTGGAGGGATTTAATTTCTCCACTGAACATTCTCATTCAGCATCTGAGCTCTGCAGCCTGGTGATTAATCTTCCTGAATACCAGACTGCTTGTAACAGGTTCTGGAGGTTCCTATTTGGAGTGTGCAGCACTGCTAATTAGCAAATCCACAGAACATCTGACATGTGTGGTCCTAAATGAGCCTAACTTATTAAGTATATTTATTAATGCCTTTTGCAGTCAGATACACAGAAATATTATGGGTAAAGCTATTGGATGCACCTAGGAAGAATAATTAATCTTGTAAACAAGATAGAAGAGAGTGAGATATAAATCAAGGCATCTGCTACCTTATGTCACCTTAAGTGTAAATGAAATTTTTGTTGTCTTTGGTTGAATGCTGTGTGATACCTTAGCAAAGCTCATCAGCATGTTCACAGCAATGTCCAGATACTGTACAACAGAGAAGGAATTCATGTACATGTACATGTACATGAAGAAGTAACTGTTGCAATGATCAGATGACTGGTTTTTACAGACAGATATTAATAAAAATAGTGTATTCTATCATAATATAGCACTAAACCTTTGTCTCAGTGTATGATGGATGTTCTGTATGAGGTGTGTAGTATCTGGCCATTGATGAACTGGATTTACCCCTGCTTTTAATCCAAAGAACTACATAAGGACTCATCTATGCTAAAGGGTATTAGAATGCCTCTGACTGAAAAAAAAGCCCATAGAAACAAATAAAAATATGGTTTGAAGTTAGACCATTAACATATCATAAAGAGATTAGGCAGACAAACATAATAATAAAAGCGTAAGAATATGAAAGACACAACTCTTGAGTGTCTCCCTTATTGCACTGATGAAATTCAAGTAGGAACCAAGAAGACACTTTGGATTCCTTCCTATACAAGCTCCCCAGAATACACCCCTGATGAACCTTGAATTAGGTCCTAGTCAAGTTACAAGGCATGCTGCGATTCTGATAGAAGGCAAAGTATATCAGCTTTTCTTTTCAGACAAAAACAGCTGGGATCTGCTGGCTAGTTGAGGCCATAAAGGACTAAGATACTTGTCACCAGTGCAAGACACCTGCCAATGACAGTGTTCATATCCAAGCTATATAAAAAACCCCACTGTGATGCTTTTCAGAAACACTCTGAAAAGTCCGTGAATTCTCACTGCCAGTGTGACCATGAGCTTTGCTTTAAACTGCAAAGAGCATTTGGTATCTGCTGAAATCTGAGAAGGATGTGGCTTTTGAGCAGAGCACAGAGGTTGCCAGTGACACTCCTGCCCCTTGCAAAGAGATCATACAGCCCCATACCGTTATTAAAAAGACACTAGTTTATTTTGGCTGCTTTAAACCAGTAAGTTTTCCTTGCACCCTGTGTGGGGACAGAATCCAGGGAGACCACATGCTGCTCTGTGCTTCTTCTCACAGCAGCATAACTCAAGCTATGTTTTTAAGCAGCACATTTCATAGTCTTATGGGCTGTGAATAATCTGAGACTAACTAGAATTTCAAGTGTGATTTAGGTATTGCTTTCTGGGAACTTTCTCTTTACTTTCACTATCTGTCAAACCTTGTGGGATTTTTTTTAATATAGTGACCTGAAATGGATGTTATGCATTAATATTTTATCTAGAAAACAAGAGAGTAACTGTTTATTATTACAGTCATGACCTGTATTAAAAGCATTAAATAGTATCTGTGAAGTTATTTTAAATTTTTGAAACAATTCTTCACAGAGTTAAAGCATTATAAGAACTGTTAGAATCTTCAGGCTTTGGAAGACAGAAATAATTTGTTAATCCAACCCAGCAGATGATTTCTAGAACTTTACAGTGGCAGGATGCACTTTGTCCTTCACAGCCTGGCCTATAGCCTCTTAGTGAAACGCAATTAATCTCTGCTCAGTATTCCCACAGCACACTGTGTACATTGTCCACTACATATCCCATTTGCAACTAAACAGCGTCTGTAGGACCCACTGTAAGAGCATTGATAAACACAAAGTGCATTTGGTAAATGCAAAATTTTGTGTGATCTTTATATAGGAATGATGGCACCAAGCCACTCACCTTTTTCCTTTTAAAGTACAAAAACTCCTCCAGAAAACACTACGTGACAGAAAGCCAGGACTGCTGCAAACAATTTTGAGTGGGCTGCATTTCCTTTCCATTATCCTGGACCAGCACCTTCAGCTCAAATACAAAAACTTTTCTCATCTAGGCCACCCCTATATGCAGCTCCAGCAAATCATCCTGTCATATCAGCAGCTTTCTGCTCGACCACCCACTGGAGTCTCCCAGCACAGATGAGCAGCCTCAGGAGAGTTCAGTATGCCAAGCTCCTCTCAGCAGGAATAGGGGCTACAGGAACCAGAGGCAGCAAAGGTCTTGTCTCAGTAGCACCATGCAATGGGAAGTCTCCAGAAGTGCCCCCTCTTTGAAAGGTGGATTGCACCGTGTCTCCAAACCTGACTTTGCTTTCTCCAATGTCAGTATTTCATTTTCTGTACTCTTCAGCTACTCTACATTTTGTTGATCTCGTGTCAATCTGAACAAGAATTTCTTGAAGAGAGGACCTAGCACACAATGTTCACTGTGGGACTTGCCTTGAACTCAGCCTAATTTTTTTTTATTATTTGATTATGTTTGATTTAAAAAGATGGTTTTCTACATTTTTAACTCTGTGTTACAAGTTGAAGATTAGATCCATAGTACAAGTTCAAGCACTTCTAACTTGTGCAGCGCAAGTCAGAAGAACAAGGTCAGACATTTTGGCATCTCTAGATGACTAATGGAGAGAATCAGGCACAATTCCAAAAGGCAATATGAAAATGTCACATGCCAAATACAGAAAGCAGACAAGAAATTTTAGTTTATTAAAAGTTTCACCTCCATCCTAGAGATTAGGCATGGGCCTTTTCAGTCTTGACTGAGATACCCTCTCCTAGCAGAAAGTATCTTGAGATGCTCTCAGGAAGAAGATTTCAATCCTGAACTGTGTTAAAAATACACATTTCTCAGGAGCAGGTCCTCCCCCTATATCTATACAATGTTCTGAATGAGAAAAAAACACCCATTAATTCCCTGCAGCTCAGCAGCCAAGATCAGAGCTTCCAACACTGAGAAGAGAAATGTAAGTATCTTACTTTGTAGCCTGCAGATTATAACATTAATCTGAAGGGTGGAAGGCTTGGGCTCTGGCTTGCAGGGCGACTAATTCCTAATGGTTTTGCCAAGTAATCTCAGAGTATCTGGACTATACATATCTTGTAGGGCAGAGTAAATTAAAAAGAAGTGTTCTGTGAATCTTCACAACACCAGCAGGAAAGTTTCTTTTTCTTCTGCAACTCTAAGCAACACCTGATGCTCTGAAAATACCTCAGAATTCAATGATATCCCACTGTGAAAAAGTAAACCTCATCATTACAGTGTAATGATGTATGGTGTATTTTTATTACATAAAAATATTGCCTCTACATCTCTTTACCAAAGAAGTGCTGCAGTAGACTTTACAAACTGAAATACGTGCTTGAAATATTACATAAAAAAATTAAATATCTATATTGCTCTCGCACTTATCAGATGTCAGGAGAAAGATGGATATTTGGACAGTGGCAATTTATTATACTGCCAAGTAAGAAAACCTAAGATTAGAAAGCAATAACTGGTTTTGCACAGTAGCTCCAAAAGTCTTGAGCTAAATTAGTCCTCAATTAAACCTGTTGCATTCTTTTGGTAAGCAGGATTGCAGGACTGTTCTGCTTAAATTATAACCTTCTCATTTGATAAGCTTTCTGTCAAAGCACTTTAAAAAAATTTAAAACAAAGAAACAAAAAAAATGCACAATACTGTTGAAAGACCTGATGTTCTCTTTGTCTGCAACTGCAATGAATAACTGGTTCCTGTGTAGGCTGTGGAACATGTTTTAAATAACCTCCACAGAGGACTATAAAGCATATAAGTAAATATTTCAGTATAAGTAAATTTACATTAATTCAAAACCACAAAAATAATGACTATTGCTTTTCTTTTCTCTGCAACCATAATTTGATCTTTGATGTGCATATTAGCAGCATCATGCAGGACACTCTTTTATCTTTTTCCATCCGGCTTTGCAAAAGCATCAGCACTCCTTAGATTCCTCTTCATTCCAATGCATTCTTCTCTAAGGCAAGAAAATGGCCTATAAAATGTTTTGAAAGTTAATTTTGAACCAGTACCAGAATGGCTCTTAAAAGCAAGCCTTTACTATAAAATCCTGCTTCCAGCTACAATTTGCTGAGGTCTAATGGACATCTGGCAATTAGACACTCTATACCCACATAAGAAAGAAAGCAGATACACAAAGAACTCTCAGTATTTCTATATCTAGCTAGAAAAAGCTCAAATTCAAAACGTAGCTCTCCAAGCATATGCCAAAGAATGGAGAGGACAGGTCAGAGGGCCAGTTGTTTGCGTCACCACAGGTTTCACTAGACAGAATGCATTAAGAATATTTATGAGTTGGATGAGCAGAGTTGCCTGTAATGCAATTGCAGCTCATTTAATTGAAAAAAGGGAATGAAAAATGCTTACCTCAACATGTCTGCTTAAGCTGTCATCTGATTTACTCCATTTGTATCAATACAGGAAGTCAAAGAGGCAAATTGAATTTATGGACCAGTGGAAGATAAACCAATTTTCTCTGGAGAAACCCAAGTATCATAGCTCATACCTAAGTCTCCTCTTCTGTTTTCACATCAGTCTTCGTCCACAGCATTTTTACACAGCAGTAAACCAATTTAAATGATCCGCACATGCCAGCTATTTTGCTGCTCACACACCATTCCCTCCAGTGCAACTTTGCTCTCTTTAGGGCTGCTGAAGTGGCACAACTCACCATGCCCAGGGTGAGGGTCCTGGCACAGACATCCCCACTCCCTTCAGGCCTTGGCAGCTTCAGTAGGGAAGTGCTGAGATGCTGGACCCTCCTGATCCCCTCGTCTCATGTAAGTCTGTTCACTTGAATAGTGGTGCCCAGCTGTCAGGACTCAGAAGTGCCCCCAGCCACTGCTGAGTACCAATTTAATGAGAGTCTTGCCCTGCCACCACCCCAAGTCCTTCTGTTATGGTTGACACAAACACGTGTGCCTTTCAAGGCTACTTGCTGTAAGCAGCTTTTTGAAATATCTCAGTTAATTCCAACTGAAAAGCAATAGTGTGTCAAAGACAAAGCTTTAATGTAAATAGGCATGTATTTGAAAATACAGCTGACATGGCAGAAGTTTTTCTAGACTTGGCATTTCTCTGACAGAAAATGCCAGACTTATCAGAACTGAAATGTTTTATGAAATATCTTGACAAAACATTCAACTGACTCAAGGATGTTCCCATGGAAATCTGCTCTGTCAGTGGCCCATGTGACTTCACCTCTTTTGTCCCCTCATCTCTGCAATGACCAAAATGGTGGGGAGTCAGGGAGCCAGGAATGAAGCAGCAAGCACCTCCAGAGTAAAGGGGTTCCATTTCTAGGGAGCCTATCAGTGCTGCTTTTTGCAAGACAGTATTTCACAGTGGTGTGATGTGAATCTAACCCAGGACCTTCACACCCACAGAAGCTTCTTCCCTTTTGTGCCAGATGCAGGGAGCTTTGAAATGCTCAGGTTCTACTACATTTACTGAAAGCATGACTTTCTCTGGTGCATCTTCCCATGCTCCTCAGTATAAATTGCCTCAAAAAATCCTCCAGTGTTTGAAAATCCTCCACTGTTTGAAAGAAATGGACCCAGACAACAAGCTACCTCCTCTATGGACAGGGAAGGTTGTCTTGATGACAAGGTCATCAAACAGGTACCTGTTGTAACCAAAGCAAAAGTAATTGTGAAGTTGCCTCAGGGACTGGAAAACTTACAAGATCCAGGCTATTTCCCCTTGTTTTGGCCTCTTTTCCCTAGAAAGGGAAATAATGCAGGGATAACGAGCAGCAGAGTACACTGAAACCGAGATGTTAGTAGGAAGGACATCTGTGAACCTGGGCCAGTCCCTTGTCTTTTCACTCTTGGAAGGAGTTGCTAAAGCAAAGCATGGGCCAAGTTCCCTAAGAGCTGCTTGGAGAGTTAGAAAAGCCTAATTTGACAAGGTCACTACAAAGCAGACTGGTCTAAGCTACTTTGCAGATGTAGTGTAGACTTTCTAGCTGGGGTTCAGATGACCTTTGGCTGCCAGGTGACATCCTGTTCTTAGGATACAGATTCCTGTGCTGCCTGTGTCTGAAGTTAGACAGAGTGCATCCCACCCACAGTGCTGAGGACTTCAGTATGCATTTTCAAACACATTAAAAGTGGGGTTTTTCCACATGAACATAAGATCATTCTATATCCTTGGTATATCTTGGAAGAGTTCCACCAAAATCATTATAGAGACATGATTACATGCAATTCTCACTGCTCATTCTCCATTTTTGCAGGATGGTTATTTTCCTACTTGATGAAGTGCTTTCAGATCAGTCTGGGAGGTGAGCTAGATGCCATCTCCTTGCCCTCAGAGATTGTGCCTGCCTTCCCCACACCATGATGATATGCAGGAATCTTGAGCAGAGCAAGTCTGATCAACAATGGCCACAGTTTGGAAAATGTGTATTTGTGTACTCAATTCTAATCCTTTAAGCAAAAACCAGCAAATTGCAAAGGGCACATGATTATTTTTGGTGCTCACAGCTTAGTTCCAGGATAAATTACTAAATGACTGAATTTTACCACCATCACAACATAAGCTTAGAAATGGCAAAAAATGCTAATACACATGGCTTTCTGCAGTTCATGATTAATGCTGAAGCAGAAAAGCTCCAGGCTGATTTAAATTGGTCCTCATCTTGACAGACATTAACAAAGAAGGGGCTTTCTTTTCTGATTTTTTTTGAGGGGGTGGTAGTATAATTATATAAAGTTTTAATTCAATAACTAGAACTGCCAAACACAGTGGGAGAAATAACACATGACAAGTAGAAGTTAGAGAAGAATGATGCAAAGACCATCAAGGCTGTAGCTGTATCATTTATAAGCACAACACAGCCTGGAGACTATGTATGTTTTAAGAGAGTGACCCCAGAAACTAGACTTATATAGAATTAACGAACAAGCAAGTATAATCTATTGTTTATGACAGGCAACAAATAGACAGCCTTGGCAACAGAGTTATTTACCCAGGGACCATGGATAGCAAAGGTAACACCACCAACAATAAACCATTTTCCACTTCAAACAGAACTGTCTACAACTCTAATATGAAAGGATCACATTTGAAAACAGATTACATGACTGTCTCTCTATGGTCCTTCTTTTCTGGATACTTAACGACTGATGACCAAGATTACTAATTCAAAATTATAGTCTCTCCACTCATTCTCCTTTGCCATCAAAGTCTGAACCTGGACTTAAACTATGTTATTCTTCCATCCTTTTGTTCAGATTCATCATTTGTGAAATTCAAAATTGGCAGGGAAAAATGCCAATACACCTTCTGTATCACAAGTAGAGCTACAGATACTCCTCTTCTTCTGTGACAATCATTTTCTTTTAGTAGATCCCATAGCTGTCCCATCTTTGAGGTGTCCTTTGCTTAGAGCTGCTGTTGTAGTAGATGATCCAAAATTTGTCCTTTCCACGTCCTTCTTTATGACATTTTTCATGAAACTGGTGTTTTTTATTTGCTATTTAACAGCTCCATAGACACTTTTCATGTTCTTCTTTGTAAGAAGTGATCATGGGCAGGTGATAGCTGCGAGGCTCTGTATCAGGAAAACAGAGAGACAGTAGATCTGTAAAGAGTTATTTTTGTTCAACAAAACAACCCTTGAGAAAAAAAAATAGTAAATTGCTGCTCTATTCCCACACATCCCCAGTGTATCCCAAACATGCCATAATAAGTGAGAAACACATGCTGCTTTCACTCTGCAGAGCAATCAAGGTAGGGCCCTTGAATCTCTGAGAGGACACAGTCACATAACAGATATACAAAGAAACATGAAAATTTCTAACCAAGTTAAACTAACTCTAGCAAGTTCTCAGTTTCTCTTGTGCTTCCTTCAAAGTAGGTTCAGTCACTACAGGAAACTTTAGTCACATGAACTGATAGGTGGCAAATTAAGTCAAAACCACAGCATCTTTCACTAGTGTTGCCCTTAACTTGTTACCACTATAAAGTGCTCCCACTGACAACAAATTATCATTTTTTAATAAACTCTGTCTTTTGTTCATTTTTGGGTCAAATTTATAAGCAGTCTCAATATTTCTGAACAACTGTCAGTCTAAAATTTTCCTTTCCCTTCTATTTTGGTTGTGTAAGAGTATTTCATATGTTTGGCTCATTAACTTTATGCTGTCTTGGAAGTGAAGGCAAAGGCTCTGCTTCAAGGCATAATTTGCATGCAGTTGACAGCAGCAATTCATCAGGTTCTTGGACTTTAATACATATAAGAATCTGGGCTTCAGTTTAATTTCTAAATCAAGTAAATCTCCAAAGCATTTTCAGACAGCATTTTCTAAAAAAAAACCTTACTAGTTAAAATATTATAATTGTCAAGGTATCACTGCATTATGTAGGCTATAAACAGGGCTATATGCATTTAAAATCATAAAAGCCTCATTGCCTAAGGTAGCCTGTGACAGAATATTATCTATAGATTCATACACATATTCACCCTTTGATATCAGACCTCAAATCTACCTGGGAGAAAGTCTGGGATTTTTCATTTGCAAGATATTTCTAAGAAGACAATTTAAAAATTCTATACTTTATGAACATTTAAAATTACATGTGTTGGTTTATTAAACTTACACTGTTACTTTGTATTTTATTTAGGCAACCTTTCTTTTCCAACAAGGTTGAAATCACCTCAAAGAGAATTAAACTTTCCAGAAAAAACATTAAACATACAAAAAAACCCAAACACCTGAATCGCTCTCTCTGATGGAGTTAATGGAGGGGTTACCCTTTATTTAGATTCTGGTACATTTTAACTGCTCAGAGCCAAAGTAGTGGGAATATGGACAACAGAGAACATCACCACCATCTAGAAATACCAAACAGAGACCCCTGTTTGACAGTGCTAGAAACTGTTTACTGTACAGCTGTCACAACAGCATTTGTGCTTTCATCCTGCACCAAAGAGGTGCTGATTGCCAAAGTCCCAGTTCAGGCTTGATCCCATTTTGGCAGGCTGATTCGGATCTCAGACTGAGGTCCCTCCACAGCTCAGCTCTGAAGCACCCCCACACCTTCCTCCTGTCAGCCCACTAGTTCAAAACAAGTCTAGTCCATACTGATAGGTTCAGGTTCTGCCTGAGGTCCATGGAGTTAAGGCCACTTTTTGTCCAGGAGTGGTCCTGGTTTCTCCAAAACACAGAAATTTTACTTTACTTGATTTTTTTTAATGCAGTTTATGCACTGAAGCCTAAGACATTCTTTATTTACCTGAACTGGTTCAAAATCACATCAGCTATCAATGAAGGTGTGTTGAAGCTGTGCCTCTGTGCTGTGACCAAACTGTGACTCTGCACTAACCAGGTATGTCCTAGGACACTTGATGACAAAGGGAGCAATCCTGAGCCCCAGCCACAGCAGCCAGTACCTATCTGCTAAAACTGCACTAACTGTGTCTGGAGCAAGGACTGGACTCAGCTTTTCATGCCTGCCTGCAGCACTTGCCGCCATACTACAGAGTGTTTTGTTCCTCCTCTTATTCTCCTTTCAGTGGATTATTAAAGTACACACAGGCCCTTCTCCAGAGAGCAAGTTGAGAACATCCCCACGTGAAACAACCTCCTAGCCATGGACGTGGCACTTCTGGAAAGTTTCCACTTGCTACCAGCTCGACATAGGCTCAGCTGTGTTTGTAGGCAGGGGCTTTGGTCCTGGCCCACATTTGCAGTTGCAAGAGGCCCCAGGACATTTCTGTTATTTCAACATATACCAAGGATTATCATGGCAAATGCCAATTATGCCAGTTAGCTGAGGTTCAGGCTTGTGGTCTGAGATGCACAGTGTACATGACCATGTCTGGACTGATTATGCTAAGTTTTAAGAGAATTGTAATGCAAGTATCATTGTTAATCAGACTTTCCCTTTAAAAATATCAAAAGAGAAGAACACAATCGTATAACCAACACAGTTTGACAATACTGTGTTTTATTGATTATCTCCTTGACTGACAGATGCAAAAAAAAATTAGGCTGTCTGCTAGTTATTTCAATCCTTGACTAAGTCTTGTGTTGTGGTTTTTTTTTTCCTTGTGGGGATATAAACATTGGATTTGTAATGGCCAGTTACAAACCCCATGGTTAAAATTATTCATAGTCTTATGTTTTACCTGTTGCTTTATTTTATTTAAAGAAAACAATATAAATAACAAATAAGTTCCTAATAAATTTCAGTTTGAAAGAAGCTGAAATTAATATTTGTAGAATTTTTATGTTCTGTAAAGCCTTTTTGCTAAGCAATTAGAAAGTCTGAAACCACTGATTTACATATATTCTTTTCATCAAACATACATTTAGAAAATGTTTGCATCATTCTTATACATTTATTTATTTTATGAAATCTAGAACAGAAATTTATCTCATCTTGCAGTTTATTCTTTACTTCAGTCTACAATCTGAAATTACATTCACCTTCTTTGGTAATTTGCCTAAAAGGAAACAAACTGAGCTTTCAGGAAATAGTAGGACAGCTCCTTGGGAGGACAAAGAGTAAAAAGAGATGGAGATGCAGCTTAAGGCACGATAATTAGTTGCTGGTACGAAATTAATTAACATCTGGCTGGTGTTGGCAACAACTGACATTATTGTGGTGTCATGTTACATGATAAGTAGCAGAAGACAGATTTCTAGAAGAAAGAAGATCTGGTTTTCTGGGCCTGTTCCTACCAACAAAAAACACAGGAAGAAAACCACACAATGTATTTCTTGTCCAGTTTATAAATGTTTTTATCTTGGATGAAATCTACTTTTTTTTTCTTACTGTTTTTCTGAGACTTTAAAATCTCTTTAAAACAAACCAAATTACTCTGTAGTCATGTTTTTGTTTGCACTATACATTCCTATGCACATCCGATACTACTAGTGCAGCAAAAGTTTTACTGGTTGCTCAAATTAGCAGTCACTGGACGTGTTTTCAGTGTTTTGAGGACCATGGTCTTGATTTAAAATAAAGTTGTAAAATCCAGTCTCTGTTTTTCTCAGTAGATAGAGTTTCCCCAGATTTCAGTCATCTTTCCAAGAGAGTTTCCCAAATTAAGCAGAAACAAATATTACTACATTGTACACAGTGCTAATTACTAGAATTGAAGCTCCTGTCATTGCAACAACTGGATTTGTTTAATGAATTAATGCCATATTTTTTTCCATGTCTCACTCTTTTGTGATTTATTTGTGTGTTATTTGTGGTAATCTTTCAGGTGAAGCTTTCCCTGCTTGTTCATACACTAGCCTTTCAGAAATCTAGACTCAGCAATGAAAACAAGAAAACAAGAATGCTAACCTGATGGAAGGAATCTGTTAATCACAGAAGCACACCTTTTTCTGTGTTACTGATTCAAATCAGTTCTCAAAGCCATCCAGATATTGGAGTTTCAGAGGAGCACTTAAGTAGAAAACTTAAAATTCTCCAGAGCATTTTAACTCCAAGAGTTATTAAATCTAAAGGAGGTGGAGCCTTTATCAATAGAATTAGTGTGGGTTTTTCAAACATGAACAGATCAAACTCTGAACTCCATCAAGCTGTGCTTGTGTATTCCTGTTTTTCCTTAAGTAGCTGCACTGTGATTATAAATTCATTCTAATTATGCTTTCTGCTTGGTAGCCTGCAAAAAGGTCTCTTCTTCATCTACTCTGCAATGTTCCTGCTTCCTTCTGTTCTGCCTCAGTAGCTTCAGAACCTGCCATCTAGGTACACACACAACAAGAGATGCATATAACTACACTCTTCACAGAAAAACTTCTGTCTCCAAGGCAAAAATAGAACAGATTGATGGAATCAGTATTAAACTGGTTCCCTCTAATGAGTTAAAGACTCCCATCTGTTCCATATACTAATGTGGTTGAAGTCTGCAAGGAGAAAAAAAAGATCAATACAAATTTATGGGCTCTTCATGAGCATTAAATTAACAGCAGAAAAATGCAGGGTTGTGTGAAAGGGATGCTCATGATCCTCCACTGAGGCTTATAAAGCTAACTGAGCACAAAATTATGTAATTATGGTGTTAAATAAGACTTCTATGGTAAAGTATCTAGAGGATAAATAAAAAAAGATGCTTGCTACAGCTTTGACAATTACAAAATCCTTTTCAAAAGGAAGTCTGCACCATCAGTCTGTTTAGTATCAGCTACCCCCTCAATCCCTCCCTTTCTGCTTTTCCAGTTTCTCATTTTAATCTTCAGCATTTCCAACTCCCCCATCTAATTCCCTGCCCCTGTGTGTTTTCCCAGATCTTTACTTCATCAAGGTACAACTTTTTAGTACACAGAATCAAAGGTTTGTTACTTTTCTCCTTTAGACTTTTCACCTCTTTCAAAGATGCTTTTAAAGTCCTAATGATTTACTGTGTCCTCCAGCTGTTAAGTCAGACAGTTCCTTCCAAACTGCAAAGACTCAGTACGTACCGAGTCTATTGATGTGTAAAACAACAATATTAAACAGACAAACTAAAAAAGGTTTCTGTTCCTGCTGAAGCCTGCCAAAATACAGACAAGAAGTAGTGCTGGCCCAGATCCCCCCAAAATTCAAGTCCTCAGTCTTTGCTGTTTTATCCAAGCCTAGGAGCTGTCCGCCAAGTCTGGTAGTTGTCCTAGACACAGCCACAGAGCCTCTTCCTCTTCACTCAGTGGGTCTTGCAGAAGGTTTTTAGTGAAGCAACCTATTTCCAAGAGGTGAAGAGTCAGTGATGCCATGACCTAGCCCAATCTTTTAATCAGAGCTTCTCCTAGGAGATAGGATACGTAGGTGTAAACCTTCTCTGGCTTGGAGAGGAAGTGCTCGAAAGGCAGAAATCCTCCCATCAGTTCGCAAATGCTGCAATCACTGGCAATTTATTTAGAAAGAAACACCATACCCACTTCTTGTATGTTATAAAAAGAAAAAAATTGTAGCAATGGCAGCATTTTTTAAAATGTCTGGGAGAACATGCTATGAGTTTAATAAAAAGGTTTATGAAATCAAACCCTTTGGAGGAATATGGGAAAGACCCTTTTCTATCTCCCCAGTGGTCAGCTGTGAAGTCTCTTTCCTGCTGTGCCCAGGCAGTAATACCAATGTGAAGAATTGTCAATCAGCACAGCAGCCATGGCAAATCACTAGGTAGGGGAGCAGGACTTTCTGGAGCTAAATGTCTTCTCAATCTCCCTCTACACAGCAGAAAAAAAAGATTTCTGCAATAGTCTTTCTTGATAATAAGTCAGAAGTATTTTTATGAATATAGCTTCAAGTACTGCTCCTAGGTGTCAGGGGCATAAATAGAATTTTAAATTTTAATACTATAATTAGAATGTTTTCAGGAGTCAGTATATTCGTTGTTTTTTACCGAACTACGTAATTCTCAATACAAAGGACTACTTTCCATGTGCAGCCACAGCAACAAACGTGGACAAAACCATTGCTTTTGGAGATCACATAAGTTTAGAGAGGGACTTTATTTTCTGTTTCTTAGTAAGATGCTGATAAACAGCGCCAGCTTTTACTGTGATTTAGTTAGCTTTGACATTGAAGAGTCACATACAGATTAAAATCAACACTGAAAATAAGCATCAACTGTGCATCTACAGCTTGGAAGTCAAGGAAGGCAGCTTCTCTAAATTAGAAAAAAAAACAGTGCTTATTGTCATTTTTTGCAGTTTGGTCAATTTTTAAAGCTGGTTCTGCTTACAGAGGTAGCAGAATGGCTGTGGCTTGATTTGTAGCAACAGCTTTTTTAGGTTTGGGTCTTTTCAACTGAATCCATTTCTTTTCTCCTTACCTGCTTTGCAAAAAAGTGCTAGGGACCTTTATTTATTCTTCCAGGTTTTCAGATTGCAGAGAAAAAAATTGTACATACAGCCCCAGTGAGATTCCCTGCTAACAATCTACATTACCTGCAGAGAAGTTAGAGTAGGAATTCAGAGAGGGTGGAATAAGTAAAACAAAACCTATAAGGTCATCAGAAAAACTTCTGAAAAGCCTCAGTGTTCAGAAGCCTTTCATCCTTTCAGATGCTCAACATGGGTGAGGTTCAGTCTGCCTAAGAATCACCATTACTTTTATGAGAAGAACTTTATCAACATTTTCCAGGTGCCCACTAATACCCCATGGTTATAAACAGTCTAATGTTTTTCTGCTGCTAAAAGACAATGAGGGGGTGAATGAGTCCTGGTGAGCAGAGACAGAGGGAAGTGTGGAAAGTTTCCACATGCTGTTTTGAGCCATTACATGTGTCAGTATTTCCACTAGGACTAATGACTCAGAGCCAAAGGATATAACTGCAAAACATATCATCAAAATCAAATTACAAGGTGAACGTAATTTGTTTCTAGGTACAGACATAATTTCTATGTTCTGGTTTACTGGGAAGCTCTTTGAATCAAGGCATTCAGGCTCTGTATTGAGATGTATTTACAACCTTGAGTAAGTTTTGATGTTTAGAGATCTCTGACCAAATTCAGAAAAGTTTGTCCATGTGTTTAATTAACTCTATAAAACTTTGAGGACTACTGTTCATTCTCCTTGCAACCATTGCACATCAGTTGTGACCAAGCTGTTCCCATAGCTAAGGTCTTAGGTCCCTGTCGCTGCTCAGATCTTCTCAGCTGGGCCAAGATCTGAGCTAAGGTTGTGAGTGAGGTTAGCAGGCTGCACACCAACCCAGCAGAGAAGCTTTGAGTGCTGCATCCAAGCAAGCTGTTCCTGAAAGCACCACTACTCATTCCAGCCTCATTTAAAGGTCTTCCTCCTTCCAGACTCTTTCATATGCATGCATCTTCCTCCAAGACTTGCTGAGGTTCAGGAATGTTCCAACTCCTTTTGTTAGATCTTGTCTCCCCATTACAATTACTGAATAATAACAGAGTTACAAGGTGCTGAACAAGCTGGTTTGCGTACAAGCTCCAGGAGTGCTGCACAGACTAGTCCAGGCCTTGGCTGCCCAGTTCTCTCGTGCCTCCACCTGTGCTTTCTCCCCACTCCCCATCACCAGAGCTGGCCTAAGCCCTCTGCACAGTTTTTTCACTACAGTTTGCATCTTTTCCCCTTCCTAGCCTCAAGTGGCAGCAATCTTCATTTTCCTCATGAAGCCATTAGAGCAGGGGTGATGAACAAGCAGGGAATATACTCCCAAAATATGGGAATGTATGGGGGAAGTGAGGGAGACAGCTAATGCAGATACAGTAATTCCTGTGCTTCAGGAAAGGTGGACAAACTCCTGCTGACATTCTGCTCCACCAGGGGGTGAAGCTTCTATCAGGCAATGGTTATGGCCCTCCTTGTCACCCAAATGAGACAGAGGAGTTACAGAGACCCAAAAAAGGGGAAAGGTTCCTGTCCCAAGTCACATAGCTAAAAATGTGCAGATTCCTTGACTAGAAGGTACAATAACATTGAAATATTAACCAGTGTGTGATAATACCATTATCAGTACAGTCAGTGATGCTGACAGTGTCCCTCTTCACTGAAACAGGACATCTTTAAAAATCTCATCAATCCTTGATTCAGAAGGAGCCATTGATCTTTTAGTCTAAGCCCTGGAACCAAAACTTCACCTATTGTACTCCATATTACCACTGAACTCTGGCTGAATCTGAATCAAATATTTCAGAAATATGTCCATCCAGATTCATCAAAATTCCAGCTGTGGGAATTCATCATATCTACCTCGAATTGCTCCTCGAATCTCCTGGAGCAGTATTCACCATTTTAAATATCTACAACTCAAAGTTTCTTTTTGCCTATCACAAATCCCAGTCCTGACCTTTCTGTGGTTGCATTAAAGAGCTGTTTTTTTCAGAAGCTTTTCCTACATGTAGGTATCTATAGGCAATGAGGAAATCACATCTGCAACTTGAATAATTTAAGGTAATTTGTTCATGTTTCTACCTGTTCTCCAGACTACAGCTTAGACTCTTCCAAAACCTTTTCAGCTTTTCAGAAGAATTCTCAAAATTAGGACCTGAGAGCTGAAGGGTTCCAGCGATGGCCTTGCCATGACACAGACATGCTGCCTCTCCACCTGCCTGTGCCTTTGCTGATACCTCCCAAGGTCACATTAGCTCTTTGGCTAACTACCTCGATGGACATGCCTGTCTTGCTAATTGTACCTTCCTCTTAAGACCTTTTCAGTGTCAGCATAAGAGTGTCCTATCTCAAAAGTGGGATCTACAATCTTTGTTTCGAAATCCGGTCTTCAGTTGTCTTCAAAGGCCCACAACTCAGATCAACCCACTTACAGAATAATCCAACTCATTCCCTATGCCTAGCTTGTCCCCCTCTTTGTTTACTTACCCAGTAGCTTGAGGTCATCTGCAAATTTTGCAAGTGATAATTTTCTATTTTCTCCCAGGCGATTGATACAAGTATCAATACAGCTATCAATACAGGTATTAAGAATGCCTTTCATTTACTCACAAGGTACACGTTTGATAAGAAAAATCACATTTACAGGGAAGATTAGCAGGCAAAAAGAATGGCATTTGCCTGTAATCCAAATCAGTGTTTTGATGTTCAGTGCACAAAAGAGAGGATGGACACAGAATAAAGCACACACTTTTGCTTTTACTCTGTACAGACAATCCAATTCAGACACTTTAGACAACAAAACTTTTTAAATTCCCAGTCCCTCCACCCACCACACATAGCTCCTCTACCACAGTTCCTCATTCAGAAATAGCTTTTTGTCTTCATAAGCTATATATTCTTACTCTTTATTTAAGTGAGACAATCCAGTTTCAAAGCAGCAACTCAATTCCATCTTCATTAAACACAATGGAACCTTTCCAGACAGTGCATTAGATGCAGGATGAGATTCATGAGATCCTTACTCTTTATTATAATTTCCCAAATGTGTATTTATAAAGTGCATACTAAATTTCAAAGTTAATTGTTTAAGCAGGAGAACTTTGATATCTCTGGTCCCAAACAGAAGTCCTGAGACTTTCAGAAGTTTAAAGCAGGAAAAATATACAGGCAAATTCAAAGGCAGCTAATCTTTCTTTGTCATTTTTACTGTTGTGTTCAGTTAGTACACAGAAAGCTTGAAAAGCAGTTGATTAGATCAAACAGATCAGCTCTGAAAGCAACAAGGGATTGCCACTATCCACTCCCAGACACACAGTTAACCATGCTGACCATTGGCAGCCTAAAAGTGATTAGCCCAAAAGTGATTAGCCTTTGAAAAAACCATCTTTCAGTCTTCCATCCTCCACATTTGTCCATGACACAAGCCAGCCTCTGAGATTATCCTGAAAGTAAAACAAAAACATGGCAATTATTCAGGCATGCCGATGCAGAAACACATGGTTCTTCCCTGAAGGCAGAAATCAGACTCCAATCTTATAAAACAAGCAAGCTGCTTCTCTCATGAGCTTGCAAAAAGAGAAACAGGGGGATCAAAAGAAACCTCAGCAGATGTTCAGTGCCACCAAGGGATAATTCATGACACCCTAGGAGTATATTCTGCTAGGAGAATATACTCTACACTGCACAGCAGAATCACAGTACCCTACTATTCACACGGAAAGAAATCAGCTAGTCCATCAAAAGCCAGCATGGTTATATATTTTATTCTCCTGCCCTGAGCTGAAAGTATTCATAAAACTTTCTTTCCCCTGTCCAAATTTTCCACCAATATTCACAAATGACAAAAAGTTATAGAAATGTTTAATTAAATAAAATAGTGAAAAGAATCCCTGCAGCGAGTGGCAGGGAAGTTAGAATGAAGACAGAACACAAATATTACTAGAATACTGGAAAACAGAAGGAAATAATTATGATTAAGCAATGAAAAAGACCCCCAGTAGCATACGTAATAATAAAACCATTTATAGATTACTAAAAAAACATTCCCTGATCATAATTGATAATTATAATTGATAATTGAGGGTATCTATCATTTTGTGGGTGCAAAATTTGGAATATCTGCAGCAAAACCTTAAGGGAGCAGAGTTCATTCTCTTTCTAGTCAATTGAAAGTACCACATATTCCTGTTATAAGCTGCTGGGAAAGCAAAACACACATTGCAAGCTTTCTCTTTTCTAAGAGAATGTTTCATTCATGGTTGGTAGCTCTCTATTTTGAAATTTTCTATTTAAAGTAAATCATTAATTTACATTGTCTTATATTTCTGTTCTCCTGGAATTTATTATAGATTTGTATTTGGAGTGAAAATTGGGAGTTGGGTTCAGATATTTTAATGCTTGTTACTTTATACAGGCTTCTCTCTGTGATACATGATAGCTGTGGTCTTCAGCAGACTTATTTTGCTATCACACCTGTGCCTAGAAGTGCTAGAAAACTGTCATGCTTTTTATGAGAAAGATGTTAAGTCTACTCATGGCCCTAGAGAGCAGGAGATCTATTTTATCATCTGGAGTACAGTTGAGTTGCTAGGATCACCAGCTGTTCTAAACATAAAGCATGTAGCTTCACCCTTGGCATGCATTCCTCAATTTCTCCTAGAGATATTTTTTTTTACAAATCAGAATGGGAATTGTGGGAACTCCATTTGTATATCAAGCACAGGACTCAGTCAGCCAACCTCATCTCCCTTGCTCAACTTTGAGAAATCACTAGTGATTAAGAACCATTTTTGCAGAGACGTGGGAGCAGCTGTTTACAATCTCACTCTGAAGCAACTCAGTTTCCAGCCCGAGTTTCTTTCTCAAAGGTATTATAGAAATTGCAAGTGTCAGAGGTTTGAACTGGCACAGAAAAAAAAATTCATAAAGTAATTTTTTCATTTATTAATCTATCATAGATGAGAATAGCAGTAACCCATTTGCTGCATTTTATATGGCTGAGACACTCTTCTCTCAACTGCTTTACTACAAACAGTTGGAAAGCAAGTTAAAGAAAGAAATGCATTCTAACAGAGAAATGCTTTAATCAGAGAATGTTAAACAAAACAGAATGCCAAATTAACCAGGTCTTGTTCATCTGTAAGGGCTGCAGTTATGCCATTACAATTTGTTCAAGGCAATGGGGAGTTTCGTGTAAAAAATCAATGGTTCAATCTTGCCCTATAAACATCTGGTAGCATAGCTGTCTACAGTGTTCTGGCAGATTTGGGACAAGATGGATGATTCTTTCTTTGAAATTTGCTCTCTGAAAGCAGAAAAATGACCAGAGGGTAGCATATTAAAAACAGCACAGTCTAAAAAAATATATATAAAAAAAAACTTGTCTAGAACAATTAGAAAAGTCAAGTACATTGTTTACTTTTTCCTAATGCAAACTGATAGCCACTCCTCAGTGTAATTTGTATTGTCCAAGCTCAAAGAATTATCAAGTAAAGCAGCAATAAACCCAACCTCCACAACAGAGACAAGGTGCCTCATAATAACATATCAGCAAGGCAGCTCTTTGGAAGCAAATATCAACCCTCTGGCTTCCAAGGCAAGGGAGGCAACCCTGGCTCCTCCTGAGGAACTGGGGCAGATCATCACATGAGCAGGTACACACTCCTGGGTAGAAAGAGGGATGACAGCATTGATTTGAGTGTTTAAGCACTGATTATCACTCCACTCTTACTGAAAGATGAGAACCCCTGAAGAAGCCACCGACTGCTCAGGGGGCGCTGTGAGAGCTCTGGGCATCACATTGTCACACGAGTTCTCTTTGTGACATCCCTCAATACCAGTACCAAGGCATAGGAAGCTATAAGCCTCAGTTAAACTCACATGCAGGTGGAAAAGAGGGTGATGACCCCAGCTCTAGCCATAGTCAAGCAGATGAAATGTTCAGTACTCTGACTGACTTATCAAATCTTCTCAAAGAGATATCCTTTTTAAACTGTGACCCTTCCCTTGCAGCATCAAGATGATAGGTGGTCCTCTGCCTGTTACACCCTTATTGTCTAAGATATGCTATGTAATTGCTTCAGGTTGATTTATGTACAGGTAAAGGATTACAGCTCTGTAGCCACTTTTCCTTCTACTTCCATTTAATGCCTAAACATTTCATACACTATGTTTCCAATTTAATTGAAAAAAGTTACTGTTGCTCAAACTTTATGGAACATTAGTACATCATTTAGGTGCAAACTGCAGATTTATTTATAAATGGCAGGCATGATGGCATCTTTTTTCAGTCTATAAAAAACTACAAGACATGACTCATGATTAAGTCATGGCTTGTAGACATAAGAGAAATGCTTAAATGCCTTATCTTGTGCTCAGAAATGTGCTACAGTCGTGGTGTTCAGTGCATCAGCAAGGTCATATACTTTGTAGCCAAGCAAGAGTATTGCAGAGTTCCTGAAACAGCACCTGTACCCTCTTTTCACTCTGGGAAATCAAAAGGGAGCCTTCCAATATAGCATTGCCTTCCAGGCTATTGTATGCAGAGGTAAATCCAAAATAATGAACTTAGAGACGTTGCATCTTTTAATTTGGCCATTGAATACTTCATAAAGATGTTGCACAAAATCTGTTGTGTCTCAAAACCATATGTGGTTTAGATGCCTGTGGGAATTCTGTGTAGGGAATGAATAAGTAAGAAGTGGAAATTTGACCCTTTATGGAGTAACAGAGTGCAGCAGAGATGAGTCAGCCTGTAAGGAACTGATGCAACTCTGCATTCAAGGTTGCCATAATGAAATTACAGTGTACATTTGAAGTAATCAGAAGGCCACTCCAATGTTCATTTGGCACAAGGTACTCTCTTATCAAAAGAATCAAACTTTGAGAGCTCGAAATAGACTTCTCACACTTCTGTGCAGCTCCAGTTTAATACTCTAAATTGCTTGTGCTTGCCCCACAATGGCAATGCAATCAAATAAATAAAGCTTATTCTCTAGAGTAATTTATCAAAAAAAGTTCCATAACAGCTCCTGCACTACAAGAGTATCCAAGTACATGGAGTATCTTCTGAACCTACAGGTGACTTTGAGTCACTGTCTTGATGTCAAAAATGGAAAAAGGAAATTCATACTGACTCGTAAATTAGAGAAGAAATAGCACAAAAAGCACAACGCCTGTGTATCCATGGGGGCCTTTTACCAAATGATATTAACATAAATTTAGGTGTATAGGGGCAGAAAATACATATGTGGCTGAAAACTTTTTTGCAAAGATGCAATTCAGTACTAAGTAGCTTAAACCTAAATTTCTTTCTTTCTCATGGTGCAAACATAGGAATTTTCATACCACTGTCACTGGTGGGGTGAGAGGCAAAAAAGGCCTTGACACTGTGAAACCCTGCTCAGTC
Organism: Irena cyanogastra; assembly: GCA_013397155.1. Taxonomy (NCBI): domain Eukaryota; kingdom Metazoa; phylum Chordata; class Aves; order Passeriformes; family Irenidae; genus Irena; species Irena cyanogastra. The sequence continues at coordinate 136,490 of VWZV01011181.1, forward strand.
ATAGCTAAAACATCCTTTTCGTTATCAACACTGCTTCCAGCAGGGATCCAAATACAGCCCCTTCATAGCTACTATGAAGAAAATTAACTCTGCCCCAAGGAAGACCAACACACATACACAGTTTGAAAAGTAGTCAGAGATTTTTGTTTCTTTCCATTTGCAGGAGTCAGAGCTTCCTTGGGTAGTGAAGAGATACAGAATAAGCTGTGCATCTAAAATGGGTACACCAGCTGATGAGCCTGGAGGTGTCCTGCACACATTAACTGACATAGCAGGGGCAGTCACTATAAAAGTGCCTTCATTGTGAAGGCTACTACTGAAAAGGCAAATTCCCTCTTCAAGGGAATATAAACTTCGTAATGTTTGACTTCTGGTTTAGGTAGGAGTTCTGTGTGCAGACGTGGAAAGAATGTGATTATTGTTACTTTAAAAAGCCATAATTTTTACTAAAGACTAGGTAGTTTTCAGGTGCATTTAAGGTTCAATTTAGCATTGCTTCTCAAGTTGTTCCCCAGAATATATTTATATAAAGAAGTAGAGTTTGGGGGTTATTTTAATGCATTAATGCTGTTTTGACTTTCCATGTTGGCACTTTATTTCAGCAAAATTACACTTCATTTTCACTGATGTCTTTTTGTAAGGATGGCAATAAAACAAACAAGCAGTTTGGTGTTGGACTTGAGTAACAAATATGTAGTATGTCTCAAATACACCCCTGTAACTTTCTTGTCTGGAGAAGAAACATCCTGGGGGGAGCCTAACAGCAATTTTCCATTAGTTAACAGAAGATAAGAGACAGAACCAGGTTCTTTAAGGAGTGAATATGGGAGAACAACTGACAGTAGTCACTAATTGAAACAGGGGAAGGTCCAACTGGATGTAAGGAAAAAAATACAGTGGCATTTCCAGCTTTCAGTCACTACACAGAATACCATGTCTGAATGCCCTAAAGACAAAGATGTCTCTTGAAATTCCCATGAGAGGAGTTGTTTTCTGGCTCACCAGTACCTGAAGACTCCATCAGTGGAATTTCTCTTAGGAAGGTTCAAAATTCATCACAAGAATTTATTATTTTATTTATAAACATGTTGTTCCTTTTTTCTGCTAGGAAGAAGAAAAAGAAGAAGAAAACTGCTGTTTCCACAATAAAATTATTCTTCCTTGAATGGGAAAATCCCATAAAGTCTGCTCTGTAATCCAGGTAACTTGATGATAAAAATGCTTACTCCATGAGTAAGTGTCTGAAGGAGAGCAGACTTTCTGCTGCTTTTATTGATTTTGGGCTCTGATGTGCTCTGTCTAGTTTGTACACAGAGTCAGCTTTTCACTTTATCTTTTCTCTGTGCTAATCTAGTGGAAGACATTGTACAAATTAGAATTGAGATCCTAAAGATTAAGATTCATAGTTATGGGCTTTGTCAGTGTCTTTAAGTAATTTAATAAAGCAGTGTATCTGTCAGATTGATGGACATTGTTTAGATAAATTCAGCTTTTGAAGATACACCAGACTAATTTCTCCAAGTGAAGACCACATGCTGCACAGAAAAGAAGGAAAAGAAAGAAATTAATATTCATAAATATTTCAGGAAGGCAAAAATTTGACTGTGAGACGACATTATAGTGAGGGAAATTTATTTTCTCTTCCATATCTTTAAAAAGTTCTCATAATTGAAAGGTGTATTTCCTTTGTTTCTTTCTTTGTTTCTTTTTTTTCCCCTAATATATCTCTTCCATTTACCTGAAAGCACACAATATTTCTTTTGTATTGCTTTATTGGCAGCAGAGAGTAAAGGAGGACAGATGGAGCACTCAGTAGTATCCCTCAGCACAGTTCCTAGGAAACTTTGCTACACCAAGACTGGCCCAAAAGAAGAGTCATAACTTGGAGGTGCAGTATTCCAATTGTAGGACTTTGACCTTTCCTCTCTTCCACCTCTTTGGTAAAGGAACAATACAGAAAAAGTTGTCAAAGGTCAATGGAAAGATGCTTTATCACATGGGTAGCTGCCCCCTGCTTAACCAAGATTCTGGTTTCCTTATGACAACCCCATTGGTTCAGAAAATTGAACACTTACTTTAAAAATGTTCATACTAACAGTTATTATGAGCACTCAAAGAAAGGATTTAAATCAAAATTCAGGTTGAAAACAAAATTAACCATAGCTTGTGGGCAAAGGCATCTGTGGGTAAATGCACCAGTAATCATTTAAGCACTCACTCATTTTAGTGTGTTCAGATGACTGCTGCATTCAAAGCAATCAAAAGTTTTCACTGATTACACTGTTTGTCCACAGGTATCTGAAGCATTTTGTAAAGTCATGAAGTAAAAAAACAAATGACCCTGTGTTTAGATAACTGGCTCCTTCCAAACTTCATCAAGTGGTGAAGTTTCCAAATATTTTATACTTGTGTATTGCTTCACACATTATTTTGAACAACCATGCCTGTGTCTCTCTGTCTAGGGAGCCAGAAAAGCTCATGGCTAAGAGCGTGAGAATTATTAGTCATTCACCTTGGTGGCTCTAGTTTTCTGCTTTATAAATCAGAAATATTAATACCACCATTTTTTTCTGAAGCATTTTAAATATTATGGGCCTTATCTACAGGCAACTAATTCTACAAGCCATATATTGTAGCCTGGCCCCACTGAGGCCCATTGGAAAGTGCCTGTCTACTTCAGAAGAGACACATTTTTCACTCACTGATTTGAACAACAGATCAGGCCCTGTTGCTAAGACAGAATTTAACAATTATTACTATTTTAAACTCTGTTGGTGTTTACTTGAAGCAAAAAACAACTAGCCATGTCAATTTTATCTCAGCAGTAGATAAGCTTAGGCTTAACACCTACAGTTGTTGGCAGAGTCTCAGGTTTCAGGTGGGTCTGTAGGTGAGTGTCTGTTGGTGAAGCGTATCGATCACACATCCTAGAACAGATGTCATAGGCAGCAGACAGTGTTTTCTTGAACTGACACATTAAAGTTGTATGCATGCAGTTGCTGCTTACATTAATCCCTCAGAAAACATCTCTTCTAGAAAATCTAGCCACTGTTTTACTATCTTTTTAGACTGTGGTATAGTTTCAGCATCAGCATGTGGGAAAACTCTCTCAGCAATTTAAAGGATCTTGCCTGACCAGTGAATAGGTATTATTAGATTCTTGTATATCCACTGAGCTTTCACAAAGTTCTGTCATGCCACGCAACTTCATTTCAGTTGACTGAAAGTACCCCATTCTGATTTAATACCCCATTCTGATTTTATGGTATGGCATCTAGCCACTGACCATAAATGAAGATGAGTTGACCTCTGTCAGGTTAGAACAAAAATGAAGGATGACATTACTCACCATTTAGCACCATGAGAAATATTATACTTGATAGAAACTATTTTGATAATGATTCATTGCATTAATTTAATAATTATTCCCTCTTCCTTTTATAAGGAGAAAATATCAGCTTTCAGGCAATGAACAGAGAAATAATAAATAGGGGCAATAATTAGAATAAGAATACACTAAAATCTTGGCCAGTATACCTAAGTCCAGATACCAACAACTGGATAAAGTCTTATCCAACACCTCTGTAGAGGTACAGCTAGAACCTGCACTTCCTCTTCACTCCATTGGCTTTTGGTAACAAATCATCATTCTTGAAAATTAGGCCTTCTGTTATGCAAGTATCATCTCAGATATAAATGATTTTAAGAATATGGTTATAGCATATTTCTTCTCCTTTCACTGGAAGACAAAATTTAAACTAAGAAATATGTTAGAATTTGGCACAGTACATAAATGTATTTTGAGAGCCAAAGAAGATTAAAGTGGGAGGAAAATGGTTGAACCAGTTCAGGGAAGATTAATCCACTGGGAGATTTTAAATATAAACAGCCTTCAGAACAAGAAATCCCACTACTACCTATGCCCAGAATGTGAAAGAAATACTACAAGAATCATAGAATCCTAGAATATTGTGAGTTGGAAGGCACCCACAAGAATCATTGAGTCCAACTCCTGGGCAGCCCCAGAAGTCACACCATGTGTCTGGGAGTGTTGTTCAAATACTTCCTGCACTCTGTCAGGCTGGTGCTGTGACCACTTCCCTGGGCAGCCTGTTCCAGTGTCCAAGCAATAGGTTTCTTCTGGTGAAGAAACCTCCCCTGACTCTGCTTCATGCCTTTTCCTTGAGGCCCATCAATGGTCATCACAGAGAAGACACCAGTGACTTCCCCTGCACTTTCCCTCACGAGGATATTGATAACTGCAGTGAGGTCTCCCCTCAGTCTCCTCTTCTCCAGGCTAAACAGATCAAGTGACCTCAGCTGTTCCTCATATGGCTTCCCCTCAAGGCCCTTCACCATCTTTATTCCCCTCTTTTGGACATTCTCTAACAGCTTTATGTCTTATTTTATACGGTGGCACCCAAAACTGCCCCCAGCACTCGAGGTGAGGCAGCCCCAGCTCAGAGCAGAGGGGACAATGCCCTCCCTTGCCTGGCTGGCCATGCTGTGCCTGATGCCCCCAGGACAGGGCTGGCCCTCCTGGCTGCCAGGGCACTGCTGGCTCATGTTCAACCTGCATCAACCAAGAAAGCTTGCTCCTTCTCACCACATTTTCCTCATCATTTCTGACTAAATGTAATGGTGGGGATTTAATAATGGGCTATTTAGTCTGACTCAGTTCTTTTACTCAGTCTTGAGATCAAGAAAGTAAAAAAAGGAAAAATGGCTAAACAAATGTAAGTGCTGGTAGTTGCAGCCTTCAGTGCTCAGTGACCTCCTCATGGCCCTGAACTTTGTCCTGATTTGTATGCACTATTTTTTCATCTGAAATTTTGCAAAATGCTTCAGAATTAAATTCAATTACTTTAAAAGGATCAATAATGTTGTAAGACATCTCAGAGTGCAGTGTGCCTGAAATAAATCCTTAACTTCCGTTTTGGAGGGAAAGATATTTGGAATATGCTTGCATGTATGTTAAAAAAATATTAAAGACATCCCTGAATCAGATTAAGTGCTAGCTCTTTGGGTCCTAATATCTTGGCATGCTGCCAGACAGCAATCTTAGTGATTGAGTCATTTTGTATGGGGAGCCATTCTTCAGATAATGCCCGAGTGAGTCATGAGATCTAATTCCATTAAAAAGAGTCATGAGGCCCACAATCTTAATTACATTTATGCTTCTAAGCAGAGGAATGCTTAATGGAAAAGGATAAGAATAACTCATTTTAAGTCTCTTCCAATGGAATCAGAATAGAAGGAGCATTGCCCACACCTGAAACTGAAATATGAATTTCTGCAGTCTTCCAGCTCTGAGCTCCACAAGAGTTGGAATTGTCTCAATACCATTAGTGAGATTAGAAATGTGGGGTGTGGGGTGGAAGATGCTAGAAGTGATGGTCTGGCGCTTTTCAGAGATTGTAACCTCTGCCTATGTCACTCTGAATGAAATTCTCTTAGATAAGTTCGCATGACAAGATAAAACAATTTAATGGCTGCAAAAACTAGGTAAACGTAGACTCAGACACCACTTCCATTACTCATACAGGCCAGAATCCACGTTCTTCTGTGCTAATCAAAGAGTTGCCTTGTTTTCTGTGGCAGCTGGATGCAACAGAGACGGGGTTTTACTCAGACAGCATAAGAAAAGAAAGAATTGTATGTTACACCATGTTAAAAAGCAATTATTTAGAAGAGCTACCTTGTATTATCAGAGCTCCAGGACGAAAAGCCCACAAGCAGCCAGAGCTCACTGGGTGTGCCTCTGCAGCACAGCTTTCAGTAACAGGCCAGAAAAAGGACTGCAACATTCATAGAGCCTTGAAAATTAGTGACATAGGGGACAAAGGTTCAGTTAGCATTTCTATTAGCCATTAAGTGAATATTTTAATCTCTGAACTCATCAACTACAACTTTTAACATAATTACTGCATGTTTCTGCAACTAACTAAAAACAGTCATCATTAAAATCTGCTAAAACATACTTAATTTACTAATTTCATACCTGGTCTTGACTGAAAAGGTGGTTTAATGCCTTGACATAAATAATTGGTTGTAAGTTCCAGACTGCTGAAGCAAGCCTCCTATAACAAGATGATCTGTCTTCAAGTCATTTTTGTCTTGACAGTTGCAGACAATTATTTCATCAAGTCTAACACCAAAATGCCCTATTTTCTTCTCAAACAAATCCTAATCTTGTAATCCCAGGGGAAAAAAATAAAGTGTGAAAAGGTAGCACTTCAATCAGTAAATTTGAAAAGGCTTTGACATACAGTGTTTGTGTCAAAGCAATTAAATTCTAAAAAATCACAGAAAATAATGAAAGAGATTGTTACTTTTGTCACTGATGTAATTTTAAAATCATCTTTAGTACCTTTAGTTTCTTCAAATCAGGTATAATTTCTTCATACCACTCTGGAAAGTATGCAGGGATTCATATTTCATTGTCATTGTGATGATATTGAGAAGACAACCACACTGAGCCACAGGCATCTCAGGTTGAGACTATGAGCAGAGAGGGACAGGAGGAATGAGTCTTCAATGTGTTTGGTGTCCCAAAGGATATATAGTCTAAAGGATATATCTGGCAAGATCCATGCAGGATGATCTGCCCACCTTGCCAAAGACAGCCTGCAGTAGAGCCAGGTATAGAGCCTGTTTCTCTCAGTCTCACTCCAGGGTTTTAATACCATCTTCTGATTCAGTTCTTGCACTGTCACAATTTACTATTTGTGAAAAGATTATGGGATGTAGACACAAAATCAAACTAAATCACAGGTTATACTAATATCAACAGAGATGTTTGCTTTTCTTCCAGAAATGAGTTATAACCCCTTCTTGCTACCCAAAAGCTTGTATCCAGTATGCTTATAGAAATAAGACCAACATAAAAGCTAATAATAATTCAAATTACTGATGTCAAGAGGTCTCTCCTTTTATTGATACTTGATCACTTGATATTTATTTGTACAGCTGACTGAAACATAAATCTTTCATAAGGCTACCCAAATATATCTCTTACCTCATGCAATTAATTACAGTTATTTGAAAAAATACTCACACGATTAATTAGGAACATTTATACATGATGACATTTCTTAAATTCTTGGACTAGATTTTTAGTTCTGTCTTTTCAGATAGACATTCTAGTGGAACAGAGAGGTCAGAAAGTCCTGCAAGTAAACAATAATAAATACAATCTAAAAACCTTCAGAACAGTCCACTGATTCCACCCCTCACTTGTGTGCCACTGAGCTCCTACCAAAATGGTGATCTGTATCTCACTCCTCCACTACAACTTTTGCAGGACATCAGAACAGTGACAGGAGACCTGCCACAAATAAGCCACAATGTGCTTAAAAAGCAAGGTAGAGGCAGTAGTTGAAAGTTTGTGAAAGCATCCTACAAAAACCACATCCTAAAGCTGCAGTGCTGTTTTGTTCTCTCCTCCAATACAGTGTTTGCTGAACAGTAACTTATCCTAATGAATTCATAAGATAAATGGTCATTGATCAATCACAGAACCCAATCGTTCATAGCAATTCCCAGGAAAAATGTAACAAGAATGCAAAGGGCTTAAAGATTAATAACAATTAAAAAATTAATTAAAAGGCTTGTAAGAAAAATCTCTCTAAGCAATCTTCATTTTGGTCTGCCCCAGCAAATTCATTTTTAAAACTAGCTATTAAAATATAAACTGCCCTGTGAAATATTTTCATCATCTCCTCACAGCCCCTTCTTGAATTTGTTCCAGCAGAGCTATTAGCAGTGATTGAAGGTGAGACAGACAAGACAAAATTCTCCAGAGGACAAGGCAAGAGACTCCTTTCTGCCCTCAACCCATCAACTATAATGAATGATAGGCACAGTGCATGACAGGGACTGAAATAGGAGACTATGACAAAGACAGGCATCAGAATGCTTCAGAATAATTCATTCAGTTGCATTTGGCAGCAGAAGATCATAATATTTTTCTGTAGCTACACTGTCAGTGCAAAAAAATAAAACACAATGGCGTTTGCATGCTGATTCTGCTACAGTCAGAAAGAAAGGAATAGTTAATCAAATGTTTCATTTGCATTCTCCCTCCTGTTTCCTGCTGCCCATAAGCACATGGAGCAGTATGAGACAGACAAGAGGCTGGCTGGGGAGCAAGGTCTAATTCGCAATGTGTTCATTACAGCTGCTCCTCCTCTCTCCCTCACAAGATGGCCCATGCAAGAAAAACCACACATTTATTCATCAGCTGTGTTTGGAGTCTGTAATTGTCCCTTTGCTGAAAGCACAGTTGGAAACAGGCATCACTCTTCAAGAGATGGAAGGGAGCAGGGAGAAAGAGGGAGATCCAGGCCTGATTCGGAAATCAAACTCCAAGAGGATAAATTGCAACCCAGCCACCAGCTCACAGCTGCTATCACACCACAGTGACTCTGTCTGCGCTTTTACCTGCTGAAATCAGTTCCCCCAGGACCCCAGCGCCTCTCTGTCCACACAGGCTCACAGGCAGTGGCTGGTCAAAGCCAGGCAGAGCTTCATTGAAGCAGCATGCAGCCCAGTCTGAATTCAAGAAAACCATGTCAAATGCTTGGTAGAGGATTTCTGCAAGGTACTGCCACAGGGGGTGGTGAGGGCAGACAGTACTGTGTGTTCCAAAGAAATGAGGTCCAAAAACGGACCCCGAGAGCAGCGGTACTCTCTAACACCCCTAACATAGGCCTCTCTGGACACACCTCAGGAGCCTGGGGAGATGGAAATATGAGAGATCAAGCTTCCAGCCCAAGCCCTGGGCCACATGACTCCTGTCAAACCCAGTAGGACATTTCCTGTGTTCTTCAGGTTCTTCTCAATCTCTGATGGATTTGAGCTAAAAAGAATACATCGAAACCACCAATTTCATGACACTCAGTGCAGAAGCGACACAAATTCCTTGCAGTCTTAGTAACAAAAGCATTCATATAGTATATAGAAGAATAGATATAATCATTTATTCAATGACATAAATAGGTTCAAATTTTCATTCCCACTCCTTGCTCATCAGTAACATAGAAGCCATTTCGGAAGACAGACGATTTTACCACTTCTCCTTTGGAAAAAACAGCACAGAGAAAAGAAGCAAGCATTATGCTAAACAGAGCACTCACCCTCCTCTGAGGCTTGTTTAGGCACATCTTGATATTATAATGAACAGTCTTTATACAAGAGGTACAAAATGTTTTTGTGGCAGGGACTGGGACAGACAATGGGCTATGCAGTGACTCTCCTAAAAGAGGGAAGATGCAGTTTTCAATTCCCATCAGACAGGAGAGAGGACTGAAATTCCATCTATCACATCACAGATGACTGCTCTGAACACTGAGCTTATTGCTGGGGAGGAGGACACCTTCTTCCTCTGATGGCATTATACAACCACGATCCCCTTCTATACTTAGAATAAAAATGAGCAGAGCACTTACTTTCATGAGTTTTGCGCAAGGAGTCTCCAGTGGAGAAAGGCACTTTTTCTGAGGCAGAGGACAGACTGGCTCAGCAGGCTGTTTGCCAGGCTCCTCCATGTGGGGTTAGTCAGGACCCCCATCCTCTGCACAGAGGTGGTCACCATTCAAACTGAGGGCTGATGACCATTTTAGGAGCTCAGCACCCAATGCTCCCCTGGGACATCCTTCCCAGTCCAAGCCATGACCCCCTGATGGAGACATCTAACAATAAATCCTTCCTTATGCTCACTAACACGCTGTCTGGCACAATATGCAATTCCCTTCCTTTGATCTAAGCAATAAGAGAGATGATCATGGATCACAAAAGGTAATTTATGAGCTTTTTAAACATGGTTGGTTCTGTCTAGCAATTCAAATTGTATTTCCTACACAGTTTGCTACCAAAAAGCATTAATTAATTTAAACTAATAGAACACAATCTCCTGAATATGAAAATACAGCGAGTATGGCTTCAGAATGTATGCATACAAAAAGATTTGGATATTTTCTAGGCAAAAATATCCCCAAACCATCAATAAATAAATATGCTTCAACAAAGCTAATTTCAATATATTAAATGCTGTTACTGAAGAAAGGAAAAAAAAAAAAAAAGAGCATGCCAGTGAAATACCTTTGGCTTTCAATGTGGGATGAAACAGAGACTTTCTAATAAATGCACATTTATCAGTAAATGCCACTGTTTACCTGTCCATTACAGTTTCTAGATCTCACCATTGTCTTTCATTGGAGACACAGTATGACTGTCAGCAGGAGCTGGAGCTGAAGTACATCTGTAAAAACAAAATATCTCTCTTGTATTAATTGTTTCATATAATTGGTCAAGGAAAACCTTTTATATAGCACAACAAAAAAGTTGCTGCTAATGGCCATTTTGTTTGGAAATGCTGTACAGAAGCATAATTTCTATTCAAACGTGGGGATGCTGCAAGGGGTTTGACTCAGGGTCTTGATGTGGATGGGAAAGTTCAGTATGAGCTTTCCCCACACTGAAAGCAATGAATGAGAAAAGATGAGTGGTCACCCCACATTATGTGATGAGTATTTGGACTCTTCAAGGCTACTTCAACCACAAATGCCTTAGGTTCACTCATTAGTGAGAAAACTTATTCTTCAGACTTTTTGAATTACCAGAAATTTGATACTTTATACACACCAAAGAAGGGAATTTGAAATCTTCATAGGGATGCAACTGGAGCAGCAGATCCTGTACAAGTTCAGGGCTGATGGAGAATTCATCATTCTCACAGCCATGGTCCTCCAGCTCAGGGCCCTGAGATCGCCTCAGCCCATCATCAGTGTGGAAGATAAAGAAAGCATTAAACACCTCTGCATTGACTATGTCCCTGTTTATTAGGTGACCATCCTCATTCTGTAATGGGCTGATGTTTCTTCTGCACTACCTTTTGCTATTAACATATATATATTTATATTTATATATTTATATTTAAATATATGAAATGCAACTACTTTTTATGAAGTTTCAATCCAACACCTTTTAAACTGTTACCTTTGAATCAAGTTATAAGTTTTCAGAAAAACTAACAAGCCAATTAATTTTATGTCACTCTGTCCAGCATAGATTCCCTTAAACCAGTCATGAGTGCTTTACTTGAAAAGGTCATCTTGTGCCTGTTTATGAAACTCATTTGAACCCATGCATAAACTCAAAAGCAGAAAAGTCCCTCCCTTGGCTGGGAACAAGTGGCACAGGCTGCCTGGGCTCACAGCAGCTCCTACTTAAAAAATCAGGGTGTTTAGAACATATGTGGGAATGCTTGATAAGTATCTACCTTTCTGCAGCAACTATTGCTCTTTCCAACTGGACAAATATCTCCCACAAGTGGTACTTCCCAGAAAACAGGTAACAAACTTTTCTGAACAGGGAGTGATATCTCTTCCTGCAAGAAGTTTTACTGATTTCAAGGGAAAAACTTGCAGAAGAGGGAGCTGCCTAGCATTAGGAAGAAAATTGTGTGATCGTGAGCAAAAAGAGACAGACTGCGTTTGTGTTTGTAAGCATGTGTTTGTAACACAGTGAAGTGAGATATAGCAGCTGCTCTGACTGGCTACCCAGAGAGCTTGGCCAAGTTAGCTCACCTGGAGCCAGAGTAGGGGTAGAGTTCAGTTTAAGATGCAAGCACTTAAATTTAGGCATTTGCATGTAAATGTATTCATATGAGCAAGGATTTGAAGCAGATTCTCTTTCAGTAGGTGGAGACCTTGAACTTAATTCAGCTGCCAAAACACAATGCCTGCTACAAAACTTTGCTATTGAGATCTCCCTGGGAGGGCTGGAAAATACAGCAGGCAGAGGACATGCCAGAGGCTCAGGCTGGAAAATACAGCAAGGACAGGACATGCCAGAGGCTCAGGCCCCTCCAGGGCAGCCACCAGAGACCAGCAGAATAACTAGGGCACGTCACCAACACTGAGAGAACCATGCCCTTGGTCCACATGTGGAAAACTGCTTGCCTGTACCTAAATGTAGGTGTTTTAGTCTGGATCTGATTAAGACTCATTAGAATCTAGACACGGTACCTCTGCCATGGTACACTCCTGCCATCCCTTCTTCTTTGTCCATATGGGATCCGAAACATGAAAAGCAAAATGTTCCTGTGTCCACAGGCACTGATATCTGTGCATGCAGTATATCACATCTCTGCCACTATTTTAGCATTCACAGGAATACTAACTTCGGGCAGAAGAAAAAACAGTCTTAATTCAAGAAACCTAACAATAATGACAGTCTCTTCTATGTACACATCAGGTTTGGGTTTTTTTCCAGAAAATACATTTACAGGTATCCACAACATGTACGCAAGCTACTCATCTCCCCATAGAACACTTACATTTATTTTTCAATATTTAGCATTTTAAAAGGTTTGGCCAGTCTAACAGCATTTTCACAGGCATAAAAACCAGAAAGCTTTTTAGTATACAGAACAGAAATAAACATCTTGTTTTGTGTATTGATTCCTCTCAGAACACTTTGAGGCTCACAGAGAGCTTGAATAAGAAATTCTGATGAATGCTTTTTCTCATTTCCCTCTCAGAAACTAAACAGCACAAATAAAATAAATAGCAAAGCAGTCTCTTTCTACTGCATGACACACAAGCAAAATGGCATAAATCATCTTTAAGATTTCCATGGGCAGAGTTTGCTCAGAGCTGTTTGACTATCAGTTTACAAATGAGAGTTTAATCTTTTACACGTCAAAGGTAACAAGTAGGTCAAGGGAAAGGTTTATTAAAAGTCATTATCAGTTTGCTTCTTGTCCGAACAGAATCTGCATATTGGAATCCTGTCAAAAAATACCCAGCTGTTCATTTCAGCCCTAAATGGAGTGACCCTGAACACAGCCTAATTGGCTTCTCCATTTACCCTCGATGCATTTGCAGCTTGCTATTGAGCCAACATTCCCGAGCCTACCACACCCAAATGCCTTTTGTTTATAAACTGAAATTTGAATTTAATGTGTGTCTAATACTTGATTTCAAGACTATTACACCATTTAATGTCTTTTATTTTTCCCCTAAATTACTGCTCTGTAGCCTCAACCTTAACTGCACACTGATATGATTTGTATATTGTGAACTGTCAGAGGACTGAATTTTTATTGCAGATGAGATGACTGCAACAAATGTGTGACTCATCACCACATCTTTTATTGATGGGGCTGGGGGTTACACTGCAGGACATTAGCAGAGGAAGAAAGATGATTTGCAAATTAAACTCTGTGGAAAGAACAGCATCTTGCAGGAGACTACAGCCAGAAATTAGGTGCCTCCTAGAGGGGTTTATCTTTTACAATCATATTCTCATTGGTTTAGCATTTTTCAATCTTTAGTCTTATTTCATTTCTTAGTCACAGTCAATTGTCTTTCTCTTTGCCCAGCCATGTTGTCATTGCTTTACAACAAATAAAACCACTTAAATACAAAACACACAGTGACAGGCAATTCACTATTTGTCTCTTCTTGAAAGCAGTCAATCAATGCAGAAGTAAATAACTGCTCCTGAGTCTCTCTTCTCCAAACACCTAGACACCTTGATTTTCTCATCTATTTTGTTTTTCTTCCCCCACTTCCTAAACCAAACCAACATCCAGGCACTACCTGTGGCCATATTCTCATAGAACATATACTACTTCCTATAAACAAACCCAGAGCCTGATGAAGATCAAAGGTTTGACAAAGACCATGCATTTCTCATGAAGAACAAGATCTTTCTCAGCTCCTCATAAAGCCACTCTCCTCTAAATTTCCACAGGCCAAACAGCAATGAATTAACAGAGCCATGTAGATCTACCATTCAAGTTGGCAACCTACAATTATCTCAGGTGATGCAGACTCCCTAAGAGGAGAAAAGGCTGCAGGTAATTATAAAATATTCATGCCCCTTCCAAGTGACAAGCTGGTTCTGGAACGTGGGGATAGTTAGGAGTCAATTGGAGAAGTTGCTGTTCTGGCCTTTGGCTAAAAAGACTTATTCATGAGAGGTTTTGTCAGGAGCTGTTTTAGCACTGTGTGAGAGATAGAAAGTGAATTGGAGAGGATCAATGATGGGACAGAATCACAGAATCAATGAGGTTGGAAAAGATCTCTGAGATCGTTGACTCCAGCCCATGACTGAACACCACCATGTCAACAAGACCATGGCACTGAGTGCCATGTCCAGACTTTCCTGAAACACCTCCAGGGATGGTGACTCCGACACCACCGTGGACAGCCCATTCCAATTCCTTTTCTGTGAAGAACTTCTTCCTAATGTCCAACCCAACCCCCCCACCAGTGCAGCTTAAGTCTACGTCCTCTTGTCCTGTTGCTGGGAGAAGAGGCCAGGTTTTGATAACTGGGAAATACAGGGATGGCTTCTGTAAGAAGTTGCCAGAAGCTTCCCCCACTGTCCAATGGAGCCAATGCCAGACAGCTCCAAGACAGGTCTGCCACTGGCCAAGGCCAACCCACTCAGCAACAGTGGTAGCACCTCTGGGATATCAGATTTTAAGAAGGGTGAAAGTTACAGCACCACCCCAACTACGGACAGGGAGAGGAGTGAGTGTATGTGAGAGCAGTACCCCTGTAGACACCAAGGTCAGTGAGGAAGGAAGGGGAGGAGGGGCTCCAGGAAGCAGAGCAGAGGTTCCCCTGCAGCCTGTGGTGCAGCCCATGGTGAGGCAGCTGTGCCCCTGCAATCCAGGGAAGTCCCCAGTGGAGCAGAGATCCACCTGCAACCCCTGGAGGTCCCCATGATGATAACTGGTGAGTGGTGGCTCCCAGGTCCTTATCTCAACCCACAACCCTCTCATTGTATTATCTTTCCTCTGCCCAGCTGAGGAGGGGAGTGATGGAGGAGCTTTGGTGGGCATCTGGCATCCAGCCAGGGTCAAAACACCACAGGAGAAAGTAATACTAAACTTGTGGTAAATTACTTGGGACTGAAACTTAAACATAGTGTAAATCTACTTAATGCTTCTAGCCATTTAAATGAGACATTAAATAATAAATTTCAATGTGATGAGTAGGCTGAGACCAGATAAGGATGCAGAGATCAAATAGGCAAAAAAAACCCTCATGTAGAGCCCAAGGCAATTGTCAGGACTCTTTGGAGCCATCACATTATGCTAACTGCTTTGGAAAGACCAGACACAACTTGACCTTATCTAGGAAGTCTTCTTTCACTTACAGAAAATGATCCCACAGGTCCCATCATGCAAGCACTTTAACTGGAATAAATCACACTACTTAAAACCAACCACACTGTCGTCAGTGTCACTCAGTGTTCACAAAGCCATGAATACTGTGTCTTGTTGCCAGACACACAGCTCTTTAAAAATTACAACATTTTTTGCCATTTCTTTATAGTTTGTTGATTATCTGATCTTACTTTTCATTAGCATATTTTTGAAAAGTTTTGAATAGCTTTGTGCAGTTGTCCTTTCAATTTACAGATGGGGTCCAGATAAATTCGTAAATACTTTTCCAAATATTCTAATGTCCAGAAAAGATCATAAACCTACTGAATGTCTCATGAGCTGCTTGTGATCCAAAGAATATGTTTAAAAGGCAGAATGAGCAAGTTTAAGGCAGAGGTACTTAAATTTAAAAAACAAAGAAAAAGAAAGAAAAAGGAGAAGAAAGCAAGATTATTTAACATTAATTATTTAACATTAATTATTTTGGCTATACCTGAATTAGCACACAGGGCTAACCACTCAAAGACATCACTAGTTTCAAGCATGTACTGACATCACCTCTCAACCTGTTCAATGCACTGCTACAATTGGCTTAATTTTGGGAGAGAAAAAGGTTTGCAGGGTACCTTTAGCAGCAGTGGCCTAGTAACCAGCTCATCAAAGTAGTGACACAATGCAGATTGGCTTCACAGAAAATGAGGTACAGTCCATGACTTCTGTAAAATTGAAAACAAAAGTGAAAAATGTGGCTCTGATGAATATCTCAGGCATTTTGCTTGAAACAGCTATTCTAAGAAAGACTATCTTGCTATCAGTTGAGGGTATGTGTGTGGCAGATTAAACATATGTTTCTGGAGCACACTGAAACCCAAACAGCCTATAAATGACATACAACCTTCTAGGTTTTTTTTCTAATGTTGCCCATGTATGTCTCTTTGAATGCTTTTAAAAGAACTATTATTTTAGCCTACAAAGGGTTTTTACTGCTGTTAGCTTCCACAGACACTGCACAAAGAAAGAATAAACCCATTACACTCATGTTTTTCTGCTTTTATCCTTTGATGAGCTTGGGGAGGGAAAAAAGAGAAAGAAAAATCTCCCACAGACAGAAAGTATTCCTAATAACCCTGCTCATGTGCCTCTAACAAAAACAATTCTCTCTCATTTTTAATGATAGTTACTTCTTATGTGGCCTCACAACTTTATAATAAATTTCAATGCCTACCACAATGAATCCTCAAGTCCTTACCAGTGTACAAAAGCCATGTGTGCAAAAATTTAAATTATTCCGCAGCTTCCCTTGCTGAATGGCATCACATTGAGCCATGTTTATTCATCAACCACAAGCCTGACTTTTTAAAAAAATTCTTTCCAGCTGTTTAAAACAGCAAAAGGACCATTTATACCAAATTGCTAAATAAACTGTAGCTCAGAGGAAAGACCTTGGCTTGGATAAGTGCATCTTCATAGAAGTCCATGTAGACATTGTATCAGAAAGCTGCTGCAAACCTGTTCTGATGGATCCTGATTTCTGATGAATCCATCAGAAATAGGATGGAAATAGCAATGCTTTCTGCCAAAGAGGATGCAGCTTTTCTTACCAGACTAGAAATCTTTTCTGTAAACACGCTCTGATTTTTGGTTTCTGTTCTCCACACCCACATTCATTTCATCTTGTACCCTACAGTCTCATATGGCTGCGTACACCTGGGTTTTCTCTTCTTATGAATGGGTCCAAAGGCTTCTGTGGAAAAGGCATCACTGGAAAATAACTCCCTTTTGGCATCATCACTATAAGTTGTTTTGTTCAGTGTACTGTGGTGGGCCAAACAAAAATATATGGACCTTATACAATTTTGAAATATAACACCAAGAAATGCAGCAGCGAGAGGGAACACCTCATCTCTACTAGCCTGCACGGTCAAGAATGGATCTCTGATCTGAAGATGCAGCTAAACACCTGAGAAAGGTGTCTTAAGCAGTCACAGCTCCATCTGGTTTGTGTCTCAAGGCTCACTAATGGCATATTGGTATTTTGATTACTTCTGTCCCACATGTGCAATAAATCCATAGCTTTGCAATTACCCCTGACATACTCACTCAGTTGTGCAGGCAAAGACTAGAGAAGGCAGACATAAGATGTGCTTCTGATGTATCTGCACAACAAATAACTGCACCAAAGGGTAAGAAGGCAGGGAAGGCAGGAAGACTTACTCTGATCCTTTGCTGTTTCTGTCGGGGGGGGAGCTGTGTGCAAGCCACAATGCGTTGCCCTTTCCCAGAGGAGGAAA
This sequence comes from Irena cyanogastra, assembly GCA_013397155.1. Lineage (NCBI taxonomy): Eukaryota > Metazoa > Chordata > Aves > Passeriformes > Irenidae > Irena > Irena cyanogastra. Next base: position 153,968 of record VWZV01011181.1, read on the forward strand.
TTACTGACTCCAAAGTTTCGTGATCAGAAGGCTGAAACTTTATTGTAACAAGGTGACTTTTACAGGGTCTTTCGCTAACAATTACGTGATTGGCTAAACAGCACAAGGCCTTTCTAGCCCCATTGAGAGCAAGAGAGCATTTTGAGAATGGACACAAAGGGAAAAAGTAAGCAAAGTGAAAACAACAGCTGTTGTTTCGAGAATGAGGGATGCTTACAAAACCTTCTATCAGTCCACTTCTTGAGAACCTAAAATTCTCCAAAATTCTCCACAGAACCGTCCTTAGAAGGAAAGCTGCTTTGCCTTGAGAAAACCAGGGCTTTCTGCTGAGTTTTTCTAAGTCACACTGAGAGTCAGCCCCACAACAATGTATTGGCTATAAACTATGGTAAGAATGGACATTTAAGGATGAAAAATAATTCTATGAAAATTTTAATATTTATGACTGAGGATGTATCTAGGACAAAAATTAATTGTGCCTAATTACTACCTGTGGAGCCATGGCAGTGACTCTTAAATAAGTTAACAGCAGCCGCAGATGGACAATCAAGAACAAAATTTGGCCAGAAATCAGGATGGGAACCTGTGAAGAAGTTATGTTTACCACATCACAGGCAATACACCAGGGTTTAAAACAACAACATTCATCAATAATTCAGCCACCAGACAGATTCGTTTCTGCAACAGAAATCTCCTGCAGGATGAATCAAATTCATATTCTTTATTCTGGCATTCAAAAATGTTTACTGCTTTATTAGAGATGGCAACAGGAAAGTGTTTTCCCTCTCTCATCTCACACTCATGAATAGGTCTTTCATAAAGAATAAACTGGAACAGCCACCAGCAGGTTGCAAAAATTGGTCGTTAGTGGTGACTAGCATTGACTTTGAAATCACAAAGTTCCTAAGCTCCTTCAATTCCAATATAATTTTGCAACAATCCCTGCATCATATCCAAGAAGCTGGGAGCGTGTAGTTCTCTTGGCTGTAACGTTTATGGGGGTAGTTTATTTTTCATGGCTCCATGAACAGTCTGCCTCGGCAGGCTCTACTAAACAAAGTAGCAAAGTGCTTTGGTCTGCTGAGGAAAACCAAACTCCCTTATCAGCACTTTCCAGAGTCTCAGCCAAGTACCTGGTAAATCGCTCACAGAAACGAGAGTCATATAGCCACCAGCTGCTGGTGGATTATCCTGCATGGGGATACACAGACAGTGGATCTCATGGAGACCGTATGAGCCTGGTGGCCTTGATTTTGGAGCACCTGCACAGAGCTGGCGTGGTTCTGAATATATTAAAGAGAACAGAATAGAGACGCCAAGTTAGCTCCACTGCAGCAAGAGTTCCTTCAATTTTACTTATATTTCACTTTTTTCCCTTTGCCCTTATGCAGGCAGTTACATCTTCTGGCCTTTTTTTGTAAGTGATCCAGTAAAGAGAAGCCAGTGAAACGGTTAGCCATCATTGATTTGACTTTTTATTTAGAAGACTTCCCAGACAGAAAGAAAAGGTCTCAGTTTCTGCTTTTGTCTTTCCACCCTTACATAAGTAACATGAAGGTGACTATATTACACCCTAAATACTCTTCCCTTATAATTCATACTGCTACTTGCAACCTGCTCTTGTTTTACCTTTCCCATTTCAAGGGCCAAAGAAGATGATACAAACTGTTTCCACTCTGCTGGCTGCAAGAACCAGAAAAACTGATTCAACTTATACCAGCCAGTAGTGTATGATTCAAAGACCTTATCCTTGCAGAGAGGCAAAACCTGTGGAAAGACTTCAACTGAACCTGATTAGAGCCCTTCTTGGGCTACTGAAAACTATTTGTGAAACAGTTGAGCAATGAATAATGTGCAACAGTAAAGCTGCACAGCAGCAGCTTCAGAGGACAATCAAACAGCTTCCCTGATGCTGGCTATCCCAGATCAGGCAACTCACTGATTCAGCCTCAAGACAGCATCTCTCTCTCTCCCTCTCCACCCCTGAACTCCAGGATGTTGTTGCCAGGGTAACTTCTGAAGATGTTTAAGGTTCAAATTCCAGTATTTTCCTGTTCAGTGTTTGTCCCTCCCTTCACTCTTCCTTCAGTAAAATTCTCTTAGCAAATTCACCAGCCAGGTATTTACCAAACAACCAGGTGAAAGGGACATGGCCATGGGTGAGCAGACTTTTTTTCCTAAAGCAGAAGAGAGCTGTGCAAAATAAGTTTGGCCAGCTACAAAACTTCAGCCACTCTCATCTCAGGATGCCTTGTGCTTTGTACCCTTAAACCCCATCACTGCTGCCCTTACAGCTGGTCTTAATCATGCTGGGTTTATTTCCTGCTTTTCTGGGACCAGGACAGTTTCAATACACACTGAATATTAACACAGACATGGGCATTACATGCATGAAGAACTGAGCTACAAAAAGTATACGGGTTATAAAAAGGCATTTAAGCCCCAGACAAAAAGGGCCAAGGTCACCAGGATCATGTTGAACAGATGTGATGTTCTACTTCATACAAAACTCAGTGATTACATTAGGGAGCCCTGGGTTATTTTGTAATTTTGTACATTCACAGGGATGTACAACATCAAAGTTCCAAAAAGTCAGGTGGACTGAATGCTGAAGGTTTTTTCCCCACTCCTTCAATCCAATATCTCAACACCGTACACTCTTGTCATGACAACACACAGATGCTATACAATAGTCACTGTGGTTTTTCCTTTAGTGTTATTCTCTCACTTACATACCCTCTACTTCCAAAATAATAGATACACCCAGCTCATCAGCACATATCACATTTCCAAGCTGCCTTGACTGCCTCTACTTAAGGCTGAAATGTATGCCCATGATTTTCATAAACCTAGCTTAAATGAAAGACCTACTCATTTCAGCAAAATTCAATCCAATCCATAATGAGATAACCTACTCTGTCAAGCAGTTTACACATTTTGAATGGCCAAACTGCACCTGAAACCTGTATATTCTAAAGAAGACTGGTTTCTGACTTCAACTAAATAATTCACACCTGCTAACACTACCATAATTACAGCCTAGTAACTCTGAAAGTGCTTGTTCCAGAATTAATATCTGAGGCTTATTGTCAAGCCCAGAGGCAAACGCATCTATTATGTTTTGCAATTGGCAAACATAGACACAAGAATTAAAATCTTCTTTGAAGAAAAAGTCTTTTGAGCTTCACCTGTTTGTCTGGGAGATAAAATTTCTAAAGAGGAAGGAAGAAAAATGAAAAAAGAAAGACATCAGTGTTGTGCATGTTGCAGAACCACAATGATGGAGCAGTTAAAAATGTATCCTGCTGTTCAATTAAGGAGCAGAAGAAAAGGAAGTGCCCATAGGTTTTAAAATGTCATGACACTCTTACTCAAGAAAAAGAAAAAGTAAGAACAGGGTGCCCAGAAAGGCCTCTGTTTTCATGTTCAGGCAAAATTGCAACAGACCTTACAAATTTAGGCAACTAAATATATTATTATATTAATGGTCAAAGTTTCTAACAAAGGCTGAAAAGGACTGGATGGTGGGTTTTGCCTCACCCCTTTATGATGCATAAATTCCATCCCTGCATTAAATAAATTTTTAAAAAGAGCATTACATAGTGAGCCTGGTCAGTGGAGGCTGTGTCTTGATTGGTAGAGTACTCTATTCCCCAGTGGCAATGGCTGCCTTTTTATATTTAATTTCTAAGCCATCCTTTATTGCAGCCTATATCTATGAAAGCACTCAGTCGTGCAAACAATAAAGCACAAAGGGTGTTTGTATTTTAAGCCACACATTGTAAATACAGAAAAGATGACCTCAAACTACTTACCTCAGTAGGAAATGGCAATAGACAATAATCATATTTACTTGTCTTAAATGCTGTTTTTAGGGAATCGTTTGCCTGGGGTAAGAGATGAGGGAGAATTCAGTGCTTCCTGGTCTGGCTGGTCTTATTTTCGTTTTTTGAAGAGTGACACACAGCACAGTAAGCCAGCTGTATGCACTTGGAACACACCAGCTCAAATTCCCACTGAAAGTTTTAAAAATAGAAATGTTGGAGGAACAAACTGCTCAGGACTGCTCAGTGAAGGCTATTTTCCTTGAGCCTTTAGAAAGTGAGCAAAAAGTGCCTAAGTTGTCATTCTCCCCTGCTTGAAGCCTGTGCTTTACCCAATTCCAGTTATGCAGTCACCCCAAGCACAGTTGGTGAAGGCAACAGTTCCCCACTCCCACGTCTGGCCAGCACCAACAGGATGGAACACAGCTCACAAACAGCCAGGTAGGGTTGTGTCAAAGAAATGATGGACATGGTTGCCAGGTTTTTCATGTTAGGGCTATAATCCTCACAGTCAGGGAATGAGTCCTTCCAAGAGCGTCTTACCTTTGGGCATCTATGAAAGAGATGTTCCACTCCACTTTGTTTTTCCTAGCAGTCAAACTGATCAGGATAAAAATAATGCTGTTTCCTTCAAGAGCCTGCTGACTTGCACAGCACATTGCTAGTTCCCCCTGGGTTTTGCTGATGGAAGATGACAAAAAAGGGGGGAAAATAGGGGAACTGTGATTTCTAAGTCTTCCATTCAAGAACCAAAAAAACCGAGACAATGGCAAGAAGAAAAGAGGGGAAAAAAAAGGATACAATGGATAGAGTGAAGGCTGGGATCTGCAGAAGCAAAGAGGGCTGGATCTAAAGGCCTAAAGTAGGAACCATGAAAACCTGCATGCTGAGCAGGGAGTTGCCTGAACTGCACAACAGGGGCTTGATGGAGAAAGGTAGGGCTGACCTCCAGTCTGCCACCTGCAGTCTTGCTCTCTCCTGAAAGGAAGTATCAGCCTACAAGGGAGGGGGCTACCCTCACCTCCAAACAAATTCTCCTTCCACTTTCTTGGAGCACCAAATCCTGGGAAGATTTCTTCCTGCCTTTCCAACCATATAATGAAAATTTCAACAAGGCTGTACAATTGTGATCCTCCCAGTCTACTTGTTCCACTTGATATAATTTGTCTTAATAGATGTTGGCCCAAGTGCTGGAGCAAATAATCTGTGCAATGGGCTAGTGACTACACCAGTCACTCAGCTCCAGTTTCAGTCAACAGGTCAATGACTACCACAGGAGAAAAAAGAACACTTTGAAACAGCACTTGTTTCCCAGCTGAAGAGGACTGGGTCCAAAAGAAGTGAACAAAGACCAGAACTTCCCATGCTGTTCCCAGACTAAAGAGAATTATCTACGCCATAGAGACAGTTCATCCCAGATGATTGTGGCAACTTGCAGAAAAAGTGCAGGTTCTTCTAGTAAAAGGATCCAGAAAGTCTGTTGTTTGCTATACCCAGGGAAACAAGAGGGAAGAGACCTGTTTTCAGAGTTCTCATCTGCTTGATAACAAGAATTAAGCAAAAGTTAGGTCTCTCAAATTACAGAATCCCAGGAAGGAAGCCATGTACTCCCTTCAGCAGTTCATATCAAAGCTCTTGCTTGTGTTAATGTCTAATTCCCCTACAGCTCAGAGGTACTGAGGGCACTCACAGTTCCCCTCCCAGAAATCAGAGTAATAGCCAAAGCCAGCAGTCAAAAAGCGATGCAAAAAAATGTCCCTGTTTATTAATCTGAAAAGAGTGGTGTGATTTAAGCACAAGACTTGAGAAGGGAATTCACCAATAAAAGTAGGAAACAAAAACAGAAAAGCAACTCTGTTCACCCCAAACGTGAACACCATGTCCAGTCTAATGGCAAAAGTACTCTCATTCAGGGAAACCTGAGCTTCTAATTAAGGGCAAAGGATTTTTCTAGGCACTAACATCGGAAAGTTAAATTTTCCAGTCCCTGGGGGCTTTTGCAGAGGGAGCAGTTAGGTCCCTGCTTCCCTTTATGGAAGCAAATCAGCAGCACAAGCACCTCCAAGGGCAAACTCACCCCTCAGCAGAGACACAACCTCTCAAAGCAGCTCAGTCAGTATCAGGAAGGGAATTTCCTAGCGCTGATGCCACCACCAGTGACTTGACACAACGAAGGCTGAGTTTGCTGAAAACCAAAACGGGCAGAGGGAAGAGTTATTGTGAAAAACGCCAATCACTTGTTTTAAAATTTTAGAAGTTTAATAATAATAAAAAAAAGTAATGAAAGTAGTAATAAATAACAAGGAAAATTAGGACAATAAGAGACAATAAAACAGAGAATTTCCGACGTCCGGTTGTCTGGCATTCATCACCAGGGACACCTCGCTAACAAAGGATTACCCCTTAAAAGCAATAGCCTGTTGCATATTCATATTCATATAGCTCATACATGATTCAAACATTCTTTTCAAACTAGGGTGTTTCTGTTCAATTTCAGCTTCCCCCCCCTGCCCCCCCCCCCCGTCTTGTAAATCAAGTCCTCCAAGTCTGAGCTTTCCCGACAAGGAGGCAGTAATTCTTCTCTTGGGATCTTGGTGTCTGTTGCTATCTCTATCCAAATAGGATAGTACGAATAATTTCTTAATTGTCTTTTCCATTCCTTGAGCTAGTTACAAAAATTACCTTACATCCCACAGTTTCTGTTTTAATATTATGCTATAGCCTAAAAACTATATTTACCACACTTCTTAAAAAAAATAATAATACAGCTCTACTTAAAAAAGATTAATACAGCATAATTTTCCAACATAGCACATATTATATTCATTTTAACATCTGCAAAAAGCCCATCATAAAATATGCATTTTTCACAGTTATCATGAAGTGAAGCAACAGGTACAAGCAGCAGCCAGCAAATCACGATTACAGCAGTGGGTACAACTATTTTTCCTCGCTAGCAACAAACTCTTAATTACTTTAACAAAACATAGCAAAGGTGTGTCAGGAGACTGCGAGCGCCTCCTCCCGCCGGCGGGACGGGGGCTGGAGGCGAAGGCTCCGCGCCGCTGTCCGGGGCCGGCGGGAGCGCCCGGCGGAGATGCCTGGAACCCGCTCGAATTACTCGGAGCAGTGCCATCTACCGGAGCCAGCTCAGGCGGCCGGACCCTTGTTTTTCTTGGGTTTGTCTCCGTCTTTAATTAAACTTGGGTGTTTTGATAGACGAGACAACGGCTGATGAATTGCTAAGGATTTTAGAAGTACCCTTTGCATTTCACTAAAACGCCTCACAAAATGTTTTCTAAAGGTTAAACTTCTCGGTATGGTGCTCAGTTTCTTCAGATGTTTTGAATCACGAGGGAGAAAATGGACTTTTTTTTTTTTTAATTGATGCTCTCCAGCACAATAAAAGCTCAATCAGTAAAGCACTTAAGCAAATCTTCACTTTTAAGTGATTTCTCCGATGGTGGTAGAAATAATTGCAGGTCCTCAAAGTCCTGTAGAGCAAGGAGTGAGATCAGGGGAAAAAAGAAAAAAACATACTTCTGAAAGTACTTGCCTCTTACCTGCCAAAGAAAAAAGTATCTGCCTGTTACTTACCAAGGAACCACCCAGAAATATTCCGGATTCAGAATCATGCATGGAGGGGGGGACAGGGGGGATAGCAAGGGGAAGAGCATGCAAAGTAAAACTTTAATTCTTATATGTAGAAAATAGGTATATTGCAAAATCACTCCACTGCCTGAACTAGAACAAATCGACAATGGAGCATTTAGAGTCGTTAACAAGCTGGTATTGAGAAATCCAAAAATTATTTTCTTAAGTTTCGAAATTATTTATAGACTTTGCAGAACTTATAACCTCAAATTCTTTCTGGACTTTTAAAGTAATGCTAATTTAACAACCTGTATACCAGCTCTACTTTTACACTCGAGAAACTCAGACATAGAGTGAGTTAAGTTCTAAAGTTCTTTAAGTTCTAAAGCTAGAACTCAAGCTGTGATAGTCAATCTTGGGTGACCAACTTGAGTTATCAATGGATCCTGTAGCAAATAGAAAAGGTGTTTGCCTTACCACTTTTTGGACTGAAAAAGAAGCAGATATGGAAATAATTTTCAAAAGAAAAATAAAAGACCTCTAGTGAAAGATTCCTGCTTACATTTTTAAAGAAATAAATTCTTCAAACAACTTGTACTTAAATTGTGGACTTCCGTGCAACATTTTGTTAAGGGTATCAAAAGTATAGAAATATGCTCCAAAACTATTATCTTAATTTCTGGATTCTAACACCATCAAAAAAGTTATAGTGCCACATTCTTTTTTTTTTTTATTTTTTAAACTGCCTTTTTATAGTCGTATGTGTACCTAAAGCACATTTGCAATCAGCTCCTGATCAATTGTGAGTGTGCTCAGCACCACCACCAATCTGTCCCTAGGTCTTTTCCTCTGTTTTCCAGACAATGTGACACACATCATTAGTGGCCAGCTGTGATCATTTTGCCTTGCAGCTTACTGCCACATCTACAGGAAGGTTTTGAGCACTCATGTGCAGTGTGATGGCCTCTGTTGGCAGCCAGGGAGTCTCTGAAGAGCCAGGCAGCTCCTTCAGAGTGATGGAAGTTACTTAAATCCCTGGTATGCAGTTTTAACCAGCACATTTGCCTAAACCCCACTAAGATGGGATTTCCTCAAGTGCTGGTGATACCTTCAGCATCTAAACCAACAGAGAGCATCAGAGCACTCTTCTAGGATAAGCTGCATGCTTCAAAGGGGAACCATTGCTGTGGAAGAAAAAAGAATTTTGAGAGAGGGCTGGTTGGTTTAGGACCTGATGAGTGTCTACTGATGGTACAGGAAGCTGTACAAAGTGAGAGAAATAAGAAACATCTAACATCTGTCCTGTCTGCATGCAGGCCCACAAACACCTATTCCCATCCATGCCAGAATCAACCAGCAGTGCTTGCTGTCTGTACCAAATCCATCAGGGCCCGGTGCAGCATTGCAGTTTTTGGAATTGGAAGGCTTCATCTCATTATCAAGTTTCTGTATCAATTCTCCCAGCAACCTATGTCATGATTCAAGAGCTTTTTAAAGATGAAAGAGCAGGATCATAAATAAAAAAGAGTGAATTTCATGATGAAATAATAAGGCATTGAAAGCAGCTCCCTGGTTATGAAGGCATCTGCACTGATCTAAGAACAGAGGAGGACTGCAAGCAAGAGAAGACTGGCAGAAAAGCAGTTAGAGAAAGGCAAGCTCTGGATGGATATCAGCCAGTCCTTCTTATCACAACAAAAAACATCTCATTTCAGTCTTGGAGGATGTGATTGCTCCTGTGGCTTGCCACCACTGTTGAGTGACAATAAGAGAGCTGGATGAGTGACCAGTTGACATGGGAGGTAATACAAAATTAGGCTTTACAGTAAGAGAAGTGAACATGTGTCACAGCACACTCCACAACATAAGTCACATTTGGGACAGCCACAACACATAATAATCTAAAGTAACACCATACCTTGTCAGGAGGCTTCAGCCTGCCTGCCCAGAACACAGTAACGTTACAAACCTCTAACGGCTGCAGGCACCTGCAAGTATCTGCTGCTCAAACCCCTTTTCTACTCCTCATGGTTCATGCATTGCACCTGTGTCCTTCATTACATTCTATGCTGTTGACCTGTTTTCCACAGCTGAGGCCATTGGGGATGAGGCTGGATCACAGCCCCATTCCTAAGTATCACAAACTGAGTACCTACAATCACAAACCGGGTACCTACAAACATGCAGTGAGGACAGTTGTCCACTAACTGGAACGCTTCTCACAGAGCACTGCTCAAAGGACATTTTTGCTGCTTGTTCCCCAAGCAAACTGCACAGGTTTGAATCATTTATTTGCTGAAGCACAGTTTTTTACCAAGAAAGGAAAAACAAAGTCCGTTTGACAAGATACCAGGAAATAAGCTGAATTTAGAGGGAAAAAATGTGCTTATCATTCCTTTCCTTACATTTTGTATTTTACATGTAAATTGCATGATACTGTACTTTATCTCATTCTGAACTACAACACAGAACTGGTGGGAATATCTTTGTCTGGAATGTAAGCACAATGGGAGTCCTGAGGCATCCTTCAGTCATACACCACATACACACATATGTCAGTACAGCACAGTCATATAAATAACTATACACATACATGTAAATGTCTGTATTTTGAGAATAATAAATACATATGACAGTGTCTCTTTGTAATAATGCATTGTCTCTGGAGCAAAAGGACAAGACTTTAATTTATTTGTAAGATTAGTTTTTGCAATGTGCAACATGGCTGGAACAGACTTTTTAACACAAGGAAAATCACACTGCTGTACAGTTACACTCTCCGTGCTGAATTTAATTACATACAGTTTTTATGGCTGCCACAAATTGATAGGATTATTACTGGGAGACATCTACAGGTGGGAATTGAATGTGTTATTATGTCTTTAAAACAAGTGATCCTGTCACTGGTGTCCTAAAGTTCTGTGCTGAAGGCAGTGCCTGGTTACCTCCTATGAGCTCTCTGTTGCTCCACTCCCAAGGCAGAGGACTGTGATGCTAAGGATCATTTTTAGATCCCTGGGCTCAAGAGAATCCTGAATGAGCCACATTCTGATTCTGAGGAACAGTCAGTCTGAACACATCTTAGGGAGCACAGCCAAGGAGCAAGGACAAGCACTCCCTGGTGCAGCCTTGCTGGTCCAGCTCTGGGAGGAAGGCAGGATGGATGATGGCATCCAGGGCACGTGGAGGCTTCTGGGTTACTGCAGGATGGATGATGGCATCCAGGGCACGTGGAGGCTTCTGGGTTACTGCAGGATGGATGATGGCATCCAGGGCACGTGGAGGCTTCTGGGTTACTGCAGACCTGGCTTCCTCCATGAGTGTAATTCAGTCTCTGAGTACAGGCTTGTATTTGCTGGGCCAGGAATGTATCTCTCTCTCTCTCTCTCTCTCTCTCTCTCTCTCTCTCTCATTCTCTTTTACTTAATTCTGTACTCCCTCAGCACTGGATTTTAAATAAGCCTACAATTAAAATACAACATAAACAGAGCAGGAAAATCTGCTTATGGATTCAGTATCACATATCNCTCTCCCTCTTTACCTCTCTCCCTCTCTCTCTCTCTCTCTCTCTCTCATTCTCTTTTACTTAATTCTGTACTCCCTCAGCACTGGATTTTAAATAAGCCTACAATTAAAATACAACATAAACAGAGCAGGAAAATCTGCTTATGGATTCAGTATCACATATCCAACTGTGATATATTACAGAATCCTAGTCTCTTCAGCAGCCCACTACTGAGTTAGCTTCTTGCAGATACCAGGGATAGGACAAGGCAATTGGTGGGTGCTCAGGTCACTGTAGATGGCATCAGTGAGATGGAGTACTTGGATTTAATTTAGACAGAATGCTTCTTTCTGCAACAGTCCTCATGATAGTGCTCCTACCCACTTATGACACATGGGAAATCTAGAGACACATTAGGAATGTTGATAAGTAGTGCTGTTGGCTTTTACATGCTGGAAAAGGAAACAAATAGTATATAGTACATAATCCTACTGTATAACAACAAAGTTCAAGTATTTATATCTGTAAAAATGCTGGTGGAAGCCTTGCCAACACCAGTTGCTTAAATAGAGGTGATCACTTGGCTTCAAATTTTGAGTGAGCATTAACATTAAAAATAAATGTTCATTTATGACCTACTTCTGCATTTGTATCATGAAATGCTCACACTTCTGACAAGTGTGAGAAGGCTTCTCATATGAGTGTTTCCTGACCTTACTTTCTGAATTAGATTTGCTGCATGTTGGCTGCCAGCTGACAAGTGAATCCAGTCATCTGTTCCTGCATTGGCTGTTCTGGGACAGCAGCTTCAGGTGCTAAGTCTTGAAATTGGCTCTGTGCAGTTTTAGACAATAATTGAGGGGTTTGTTACATTTTATATCTATAACTATCACATATAATTGCATTTCCTACACCCACTGGGATGTATCCAGTGTCTTTGCAGACTAAGGGATCACTTAGTTACATACACAGCGTCCTTCAAGCAAGTCAGATGCTAATTTAGCATATTTCCCAGATGTTTGCCCATGTCTGACAGGCATGACCCACAGATCTCCCTCCCTGTAGAGAAGCAGCTAGGGGTCAGATTGGGGTGTCCAAGGGGATTAGACCCCTATTGCTTAGGCAGTTAAATTCACACAACCCTTATGCTATTTTGGCCCCAGATTAGCCCACCCTTACACCCCAGGAACAGCCCCTCCACAGCTTCACCACCAACCATAAAACTCCCTGGAGCAAGCAGCAGCTGCCATCTTCACAAAGCTTTGCAGCCCTCAGTGAATCCCAAGAAATTCCTGTAAATTAATCTCAGAATTTTCCAGTTTGTTACAAGGTTTACAGCAGAGACCAGACTAAGAGAATACAATGAGCAAAAAAAGTCATTCAAGTGATGACAAACAAGCTAAAAAAGTAGCTGCAGTTATCTAGAAGTATTTCTTCATGGTTTACAAAAATGAATACATTTTAATAGAAAGGTGTGATCATAGGTCATGTTTGGCAGGCTGTTTCCAATACAATTTTCATTAAAACTTACCAGCTGTGTAAGAAAGAAAAAAATTAAACCTTCTTTGAGGAAAAAAAAAAGGAGCTTTATTCTCAAACTTTTGACCCCCCCAAACAACAAAACAATTACACAAATTCTTGGCTTCCGTCATATGCTGAAGTTCCCATAATCAGTGAAATAAAACATAATGGGACTTCAGAGTGTTTTGAATCAGCTGCAAACTTAATTTTCCATTGAACTCTGTTTCAGTTATATTTCATCATAAAATAAGAAGGTCATGGGGAAGGAGTTTTTAACTGGTTTTGGTATTTCTAAATAAATTTTTTGAACCAGTCAAATTGTAAAACATGGGTTTCAGAATTCCCTAAACTGAGTGGTCGCTAAAAGTCACAAACCTCCTGGTATGACAAAATCACAATTTAGCATGTTGGCAAAATCCAGGTCCAGTTTATGGAGAACAGTATTAACAGTATCACCAGTATTATTTAGGTTATGGGTTTTTTTAATAGTTTGGTTGAGCTGAGAGATTCTGTTTTCCCTCAATTAATTTAGAAAATCTATGTGGCTGACTGTATGAAAAGGGTGCAAAAAGACATAGTCATACATAAAACTTGGAAATAAGCACAGACACTTGTACAAAGCAAGCAGATTATTTCACTATTTTAATTTGCTAAATTTTAAATTTAGCATATATGTCAGTATTTATCTTGTAACTACTAGCTAGTGTTACAGCAGAAACAATAAAATTAATGATCAGCCTGAAGAAAATCATCTTCATATAGTGGCCATTTAGCCACCAAAATCCAAGATCAATCATGGCTCATTGGTTGAATGCCATGTCAATTAAGGTATAACTCAAAAACATTTACAGGCTTTCTTACATGTGAAAACACCATGCCAGAAGAAACAGCATTGTCAGGTAGGTCACAGAGCAGTTTAATGTTCAGAACATGGAGAAGTGAGCAGGAACTCCAATCTCAGAGCTTCACAATCACATGATAAAAATGATTGATATTCCACAAGTTGAACTCTGAACATCATGTGCAAAGACAGCCTCAAGTATTCAAAGACAAGAGTCTTTGCATGTTGATTGATGGCCCTGTGTCACTCTGGTTTATGGGTTATGACCACTGGAGACTTCAAAATGAACTAAGCCAAACATAACAGCATCCTTGCTCAGTGAAGCAAGGATGCAGGACTCAGAAACCAAACTGTTCTGTCAAATAAGAAAATACTTAGCTCAAAAAATCTGTCAGACTTTCAGTGCTTTTGACAGCTTCCATACTCAATGCATACGAAAGAGACTAAGACGAATGCAATCAAAGCATCCAAAATATTTCTTTGGCATTAAAAATCTCTAATTTGGTATAATAGCCTTAAATAATTCACACATCTCTTTTATGTAGGTCTCCCTGTCTTGGTTGTTCATTAGAAGAAACATCTTCATTAAAATAAACAAAAATAAACTATTCTTATACTGGATAGCATTAGAAACTGTCCTTACATACAGTACAAAAGTATGATAGTACTTTAATGATTTAATGATGAACAGCATATTTTAAAATATGCTGGAAAATAGCTGTATTTTAAGCACACAAATATCAAGTGTGTTCATCCAGTATCAGGACTGTCATTTCTTGTGACAGGAAGAATATTTCTCAGCATTTAAAATGATATGTTTATTAATGGTCATAATTACCCAATCCTTGAAATTCAGCCATAGCTGTTATAAGGACATTGCTTTGTAATATATTTGCTGTTAATTTGCAATCTTCTGTTCTTTAATTTAATTAGGAATCCACGTCTGACATCACTCTAGTTGAAAAAGAAAAGTCACATGAAACTGGATTATTAATATGTTCCTGAATTTTTTTTACCATTTGGAAACCTGCAAACAGCATAGAGTTTATGAACTTTCACTAAATTCAACAAAAGAGTTTTAGGTCAGATATATGCAATCTAAGAAAAGACATCTATCCAAATTTGTAAAAAAATAAGAGGCCATATTTTCTTGATTTTGTACTGAAGGTACACTTAAAAGATTTGAACTGAGATTTAATCATCAGCAGTGGCTTTCTAGGAGATACATTTCAAGAAAACTAGAAGAACCAAGAATGAACACTGTTAAAAGGTAAGAACTTTCCAATAACTCAGAAATCATCCTGTCACACTTTTGTCATTCATACAGTTTAGATCAAAGCACAAATACCTGACTGGTCTTTATTTTTATTATTCCTATAGCATTCTTGCTTCATATCTGTTTTGACTTTAAACTCTACTTTTCTTGTTGGGAAAAATGGACAGCTGGCTCTTGTCTTTCTGTCTTGCAGATGACATGAGCAACTGTGTACCTCAGCATCCCAAGGAACAAGGCTGGACCTACAGGAACAGAAAGTATGACACAAAGTACACAGAGAGCCAGAACCTTACACAAACCTCCTTTACACTCTCTGGACTAGAGGATTGTTCTCTATGAGAAATGCCATTAAGCAGAGTTGTAAAAGTGTCTTGTTTATTGCAGAATTTTCACATGCCTGTAAGATTTTTTAAAGCCTTAAACATTACAATAGTGTTTAATCCCCCACCAAGCTAGTATTCCAAACTAGCTCTTCTCTCATTAAATTCATATGTGTATTACTCTACATTTTTATAGAAGCAGAATTCTGGCACACACTTTAGAAATTATATTATTTGTACAGAGTTTTTTTAGACCATCTGTTCCACATTCAGCTGGACAACAAAGATTTCCATTAAAGAATTTTGTTTATTTCTAGATACTTATTTGCTTTTATATAGGTTGCTATTTCTCACATATTGACTTGTAGGTGCGATTACTTAATATATGCAGCTCAAAATCCATTTTATTGATAGCCATAGCTGAGTATGGATCTAGCTTGGTTGACTTCAGGAGCTCAGGCCTTTTGCAGCTGCAGAGAGCGTTGCCACAACATTGCTCTTTCCACAACTTTCTTACTGGCTACAGTCATGTGCTTGGCACCTCAGAAAAATGCAGCTTTTCCTGCTCCACCCAGGGTTAGGGTTACGCCTAGGGTTAGGGTTCAGAAAACCACAAAGCACTTTATATGCATATTTTATTGGGAAAGTACTTTAAAAAGCTGCAGGATTCCAATTATACTTTATCACTTGACTATGCATGCCCACAATATCAAGATTTTATAATAATATCACTGTGACCTCAACACACACGGAGCTGGTCAGTGTTATACACACTGTTTCCCCAACACTTCTCCATGGAGGAAACTCTACTGGAGAGAGGATACTTAAAACTAAGAAATTTCAGGAGTGTTAGGGTAAAGGAACATAAATGCTTTACTATTAGGGATTGCATTTAGGTATTGTGCTTAAATGTGTTTCTTAATTAAAGCCTTAGGACTATCAATTCCATGTTTACACTTAAAATATCCTTTAGTACTTGCTTTGCTACTGCATAAATATATCCATGATGATTATTTCACCTGTGTCTGGCTGGAACCCAATAATAAATACCCATCACAAGATTGGTGGTAGTGTTCCTATTTTATGGACACCTGCAAGATTGTTCTCCATAGCATATGGAGGTAGCCAGGAGCCTATGACAGGATGTATTTGTGATTGAATCTAAATGTATCCCACAGCATCAAAAGTTTTTGTTGCTTACCTTACAGTCAGATCATGCTTAATTCAGTCACCAAGAGATGAATGCATTTTTAAAATTCAAGAAGCCTCAAAGTGACACCTTGGTCTGTCCATAGTGTTCCTTCATTTCCCCAAAACCTGCATGTTCCTGAATGAGGAATACAGACTGGTATCTAAGGATAGCAATAGCTATCAAATGTAATTTTAAATTCAAACTATTTTAATATCTTTTGGAATAAAGAGATTGTGTTTTGTCCAGCAGAGGGAGACTTGATTTTAAGAGAAATGTGATACAAACATTAAATGTAACACAGAAACACATTCTTTCATTCAAATGTATCAGATATAGATTTTAATTTATAAGAAATAGTACCCTATATTATGTAGATCATTAAGACCATTAAGTGCATACAAAATAAGAAATTAATCAGAGTTAAAATCATATCATAGTGCTTGATACTGATGTAGGATTTATAGCCTTCATCCTACTTGAAGTCTGATACTATGGAAATAAAAGAAAACACAGCCATGCAAAAATAAAATCAAATTCAATGACAAAAATAAAATAAGCACAGTGTGCTTTGGATGAGGAAACATCTGCCACCAGTTTGCACTCAGGAAAAGGTGAATGGAAACCTGGAGGAAGCTCTCTGTAGAGACTGCCTGGTCTGTTCATGACTCCAGACAAGAAACCCAGTTCCTGGACCAACCAGTTCCACCTCATCTCCCTGTTTCAGAATTGGGGAAATTCATCACTCACTGCCTTCTTCAAAACCAGTTTTAAAACGACAGGCAGTGATTTTTGACCTCACTGCAGCTTATCTGGCACAGTGCATTGCTCAAAGGCTACTCAGATTCACAGCTGCAATAAAAAAGAGACACTAAATAAGCAGTTTTGGGTTTTCTTTGTCATACACACAAATGATATGCTTTGGGGATTACTGCATTATCAGGATGGTTGCATAACTGAGAGTGCTGAGCAACATTACAAGCCAGTAAATGATCTGCCAGGTATGAGAACAAGCAGAATCAGCACAGGCTTAACACAGAGAGGAAAATGGCAAATCTTTCCATGAGAGAACTTGAAAATAAAAAGAAAAATATTTTACCTTACCCATATATTCTCTGCTTGTTGTGTTTTAATTATTTGTTCTGGTGTTGTCAGCCTTCAGAAGAAAAACCTGGTGTAAGAGTCAGAAAAAGATCAAGTGGTTGACCAAAGACTAAAGGAACATTCCATAACATATGATGTCTAGTCAGAAATAAAAGCTAAGAGAAAGGAGGAGGAGGAGAGGGCACTTCCAATTTACAGTGCTTGCCTTTTGGAGCAACCACAATGTGTCCTGAAGTCCTGATTCCCAGGAAGTGCTGTACAACACCTGCTGATGGGAAGTAGACAATAAAATCTTTCAGTTTTCACTTACATGACCCTTGCTTTTGCTTTTTTGCTTTTAGTAAACTGCATTATCTCAACACAGAAGGTATTTTCCCCTCTTATTTTCTTCCCCACTGTCCTGCTAAGTAGGGGAGTGACAGAGGAACTTGGTGGGCAGCTGGTATCCAAAGTCAACTCAGCACAGTCGTTTTTGGCACCCAACACGGGGCTCAGGATAACAGCAGTTTTGTATTAAGTGTGCTGTAGATATAGCAAGTATTGCATGAGAAGCTCCTGTGCAGGCCACAGCTTGTTGGCTGCACTGCTTCTCTCTTTATTTTGTGAACATGTTAATGCAAATAATGTCTCTGTGTTTTGCCCTGGAATTGCTGGCCTTGCTGTGCTTTGTGGAGACAATGAGGGAATACATCTCTCATATCTGGGACTGATGTGGATGGTTTATTTGTCAGGCTCACAAGGTTCTTGTTCACCCTCACATGAGCTTTCATGCTAATAATTAACATTGTTAGCATATTATGGAGCTTGTGGAATCTGGGGCCATCCTGGTATCAGAGAAGACAAATTTTGGATGAGGCAAAATTGTAATGTGCCCTGAAGTGATCATCCCTGGATGGCAGGGTGTGTGGAAGGATTTGGGCAGATTCCTAGGATAGTTATCTCCTCCCATAACCTGAGATTTTACACCTGAACAGACAAATTACTCTAGCAGACTGAAAATCAGCAGCCTCTAGCACTGTACTGGAGCCTAGCCTGTGCCACAGTTCAATACTGTCAGAGGACTGTAGTTGAGGCAGGGACACAAAATGTGTTGGAGGGCACCATGGTTGAGATAGGCATCCAAACAATGACAGTAACTGGGAAAAAGTTGACAAGGAGAATAATGGATCCATGTCATCAGTTACAAAGGGGACAGGAAAAAGACAAAGGGTTTTACTAAGAACCTGTTTTTTTAACAGAGAAATTGGAGGAAGGAGTGAGAGAATTCAAAAAAGAAAGAGGAAACAGTACAGTCTCTGGCCCCATCAGAACTCTGAGAAATGCTACAAGATTACATCCACAACCCAGGGGAGTGGATTTCTGCCTAAACACTTGAGTGCTTCAGGCCAGGGAATAGATAATCCTACCAGAGGGGATGTGACACTGCATCTGGTGGTCAGCAACACAAGCGAGATAATCAGGGACATCAGGATCAGAGGCAGCCTTGGCTGAGGTGGTCATGCATTGGTGGAATTTGCATCCTGAGGGATATGAATCAGGTGAGGAGTAAAGTTAAGCCCTGAACTCTAGGAAAGCAAACTTCCAGCTATTCAAGGAAACAGTCAACAAGATCACCTGGGAGACTGCCTTCAGGGACAAAGGAGCAGAACAGAACTAGCGGATCTTTAAGGAAGGCCTCCATAGAGAGCAAGAATATCGATCCCCAGGAGCAAGAAATCAGAGAAGGCAACACACCAGCAAGAATGAGTAGGAAACTGCTGATCAGACTAAAGGGAAAGAAGTAAGTCCACAGATAGAAGAGGAAAGAACAGATAACCTGGGAAGATTATTGAGATCGGTTGTACGGGAATGGGGTGAGGCAGGCCAAGGTAAAGCTGGAACTGAATATGGAAAGCAACACAAAGAATAACAAGAAGGGCTTCTATAGGTATGTTAACCAGAAAAGGAAGGTTAAAGAAGGTAAACTCCCAACAATAAACAATGATGGAAAACTGATAACAATGGAGGAGGAGAAAGAGGTGCTCAAAGACTTTTTTGCCTCAGTCTCCAATGGCAACCTCTCTTCCCACATCTCCTGAGTTGATGGACAGCAGGATGGGAACTGAGGGAACAAAGTCCCTCCCACTGTAAGGAAAAATCAGGTTCATGACTATTTTAGGAACCTGAACCTACTAAAGTCCATGGGACCCAAAGAGATACATCCCAGAATCCTGACAGAATTGGCTGACACAGTTGCCAAGCCACTCTCCATGGCAGTCAGGTGAAGCCCCAGGTGACTGGGAAAAGGACAAAATTTTACCTGTCTTTAAAAAGTGTAGAAAGGAGGACCCTGGGAGCTACCAACTGGTCAGCCTCACCTCTGTGAGGCTTCCCCCTAGAAGCTGTGCTCAGGCACATGGAGGACAGGGACATGATTAGGGACAGCCAGTACAACTTCACCAAGGGCCAGCCCTGCCTGACCAACATGGTGGCCTTCTATGACAGAGTGATCTATGACAGGTGGCCTTCTATGACAGTGAAAAAGGGAAAGGTTACAGATGTCATTTATCTAACTTGTGTAAATTTAACACAGTCCCCCCCAAACCCTTCTCTCTAAATTGGAGAGAGATTAATTTGATGGGTGAATTGTTAGATGGATAAGTGGTTGGACACTAACATCCAGAGTGTAGTGGCCAGTGGCTCACAGCCCTGATGGACATCAGTGATAAGTGAAGTCCCTGGGGAGTCCATACTGGGACCAGGGTTATTTAATATCCTCAATAATGTCAAAGGATTGAGTGCACCCTCAGTGATTTTGTAGATGACACCAAGCTGAGTGGTGCTGTTGACACATCTGAAGGACACAATGCCATTCAGTGGGACCTGGACAGGGTTGAGAAGCGGGCCCATGGGAATCTCATGAGATTTAACAAGACCAAGCACAAGGTGCCACACTCGGGTCAGGGTCTCTCCCAGTATCAATACAGGCTGGATGGGGATGAACAGATGGAGAGTAGCCCTGGGGAGAAGGACTTGAGGATGCTGATGGATAAGAGCCTGGACATGACTCAGCAATGTGCACTTGCAGCCCAGAAAGCCAAATGTGTCCTGGGCTGCATCCAGAGGAGGCTGGGAAGTGCATTCAGGGAGGTGATTCTGCCCCTCTGGTCTGCACTGGTGAGAGCCCACCTGCAGTGCTGCATCCAGCTCTGGGGTCCCTAGCACAGGAAGGACAAGGACCTGATTGAGCGAGTCCAGAGGAGGCCACCAAGACAATCAGAGGGATGGAGCACCTCTCCTATAAGGAAAGGCTGAGTGAATTGAAATTGTTCTGCCTGGAGAAGAGAAGGCTTCAGGGTGACCCAGCTGTGGCTGTGCAGTACCCAAAGGGAATCTACAAGAAAGACGGAGAGAGACTTTTGGCGAGAGCATGTAGTGACAGACAAGGGGGCTTCAAACTGAAAGAAAGTGAGTTTAGATTAGTTGTTAGGAAGAAATTATTAACTGTGAGGGTAGTGAGACAGTGGAACAGGCTGCCCAGAGAAATTGGGGATGCCCCATCTATAAGATTGAGTTAATTTTCCCCATAGTGCTACTAAGTGTAAGTGCAGTAGGCTTACACACAGCAACCACCTGTGGGCTGAAGCCCTGCTTCCTGGGAGGTGGCTGATCACCTGCTGATGGGAAGTAGAGAATAAAATTTTGGGGATACTTTTTCCTTTATCTGTACACACGGGATCTTTGCAATTTAGATTAGATATTAGGAAGAAAATTAATTATTACAAGATTGCTGACAACAAGAGAGACAAATTAATGATCTTGCTGGAGCTATTGACTGACATTTTATGTTGTTGCCAGTAAAGAATCACACTTTAGATGAGAATTGCAAGTGTTTTTCTTTCACAGGATTAGAAAGGAGTTCATAAACCATGCCAGGAAAACTGCTCAGCTGTTGGCTCCTGCTGCTGCACTTCCTCCTTTACTCTCCTCATACTGATAGGAAGAATGGAATCTCCACCCACACAAGTTTTCAACCTACTTGTGCCTGAAGATTTAAGTTCCTGCATAGTTATCAATACAGCCAAGGACTGAAGACATTTACACAGGAAGAATTCTCTGGCAAGTTTCTTTTTCCTTCTTTTTTTACAAATCTCTTAAGTGACTGCCCAGCCACCAATCCAACATCTCACTCCGCTCAGCTTAATCTGTATGAAACTGCTGTGAGTAAACAAGAAAACGAAAGAAAATATTCTAGCAATGTTTGCTTTTGGGATTGAAATGTCTTTTTTTCTGGCTGATATTTTCAGTTGAGATTATTTCTATAGCCTCCCCTTAAGCACAGCTTTCATCTGACCAGACTCTGAAGCTCTGAAACTTATGCCTAAGAGGTCTCCCTGGGAGAAGTCCAGAAGTCAAAAACTAGTTATTGTAAAACAGATTGATGCACACAATTAAAGTCTAACAACCTTTAGTTAATGATCAATCTAGTTCAGGTTATTTACAGGCAACATACAAAATACGAAGAATTCCACGACTGCTAAGATCCAGGAACGAAACACAGAAAAGGTCCGCAAATATTTCTGTGAGTATAAGGCACAAAGGGTGTTAGCCGGCGTTTCTGTTTATTTTCTTCACAGAGGAAGGGTTAGGTCCTGTATGCTGATTTCATTACCTGCTGTTATTCTCTGCCTTCTTTTGAATCACGCCTCTGATTGGTTTTTTTTTGCCTTTAGAAGCCCTCATACCGACCATCAGAATTTTAGATAAATGTGTTTGATATAAGAATAATGACTTTTTTCTCTTTTTGTATCTGAGTAAACAGAATTATTTTAGAGACACAGAAAACTACCACTAGCAATACACCACGCATTTCTGAAAATGATATCCAGCTTTAAGGAGTCTATATATGGATCCAGATAGGCCAAACCATGGCCAAAGAAATCAGAGGACATGGAATTTGGTCAATAAGAGAGACCTTAAGATGAGTAAATTCAGATTTTTTTTCAGAGCAGCCATATTAATTCTAAGCCTTTCTTCATGCAGTTCTCATTGGCCATGGATAAAATAAAAGATTTGAGTCTGGAAGAGATAATGATTCGACCTGAGTTATTTGAACTGGATGGTGTTCCACTCACACAACCAATTGCCAGCATTTGGGACCAAGTGTGGAAGTTCAAAGCCAGGCCTGACGATGTGCTCATCGCAACCTATGCAAAAGCAGGTTGGTGTGGGTAGGAAACAGAATAGAAAAGTTTGGCATAGTGCTTATTGCTGGGATTGAAATATATGTTTTTTTCTATTGTAACCGATATTTGCTTAACTCCAAACTAGACATATTTTAAAGACATGAAGCCGTGTCAGCTGTGACTAAACTCCTGTCTTCTTTTGCAGATGCAACAACCATCTGTTACTACTGAAGTACAAATGGCCAAAATCTAATGACCTAAAATTGTTACCTTTGACTGAGATTATATACATTTATATTCATGGTGACAATAGGAGTTTTCCACCAATATGTAGTGACTTAACAATGCCTAGAAAGAAGTGATCATTACTAAGAAAAAATAGAAACTAACTGTATGACTATGGAACATACTATGTATTTGGGGAACGATATTTTGTGTAAACTAGTAGTGATTCCTGAAAATGGATTAATTCTTTAAAATAACCAAATTAATTCAATAATTTCGGCCAACAAAATAAAATACCACCATTAATATTAGCTATCTGGCAATTTACTCAGTGACTGGACAATATTTCTCCTCTTCATCACACCCTTTATACTTACTACACAAGAAAACAATGAATAACAAGCATCAATATTAATTCTGTATGAATAAAAATATGTACAGTTTTGGAGATTCAGGAACAGATATGAGAGAATTTGATCATCATAAAAAAATAATTATTTGAATTAGCAACAATTTTTAGAGCTTTTTTTTTGTCAGTAGGGGAAAAAAATATTTTTAACAAAAAACCCCACTATTAGTTTTGTAAAACCTGAAAGTTTTTTATTTACTACCTGTATAATAAAGGCAAAATCCCATTATTTTATCCAGCCA
Organism: Irena cyanogastra; assembly: GCA_013397155.1. Classification (NCBI taxonomy): domain Eukaryota; kingdom Metazoa; phylum Chordata; class Aves; order Passeriformes; family Irenidae; genus Irena; species Irena cyanogastra. The sequence goes on from VWZV01011181.1 coordinate 177,183, forward strand.
CTGAACTGAAAATAAATAAAGTTAGGATTCCATTTGACATTATGTCATATCTGTGTGAGATGCACAACACAAGCATCTTAAGAAGTGCTGAATCTCCTGCCCAAATTGCTTTCCAATTTATCCCTTAGCCTGTTCTCTGGCTGACCTGCTACAGTACCTCAGAGGAGATGTGGTTGACACAGAGATGACAGCTATAAAAGAAAAGAGACACATGAGATACACTATACTGTAACTCTTACAAATGTTGCAGTCACTCAGGCAGCTGAAATGTTGTACTGACCTTCATTAACGTGTTTCAAATTGAAACTTTGCAAATACTGCCACTTTTTTATATTTTCAAACTGCACAAAATTTTTATTGACTTGAAGTTCAGGTATTGCATTGTTTTACTCAAATTCAGTATGAAAACAAAATTTAAATAGTTGAATTTTTTGAGGAATGAAATGAGGGAGTTTCATTCCTCTGCAAATAATATAGTCTCCAAACAATAGTGAGTTTATCCTGGTGTTTTTTTCAGTACTGGTGTGGGGGCTTATTTCTTCAAGAACAAAGAAGTCTGTCTAAAATGGAATTCCTGAACTGAGCTTTGAGAGTTATCTTTGTCACTTAATTAGCCATTTTGCCTGTATTATACTCTTTTTCCATTTTATCTGTTATTTTCTATACTATTCTTTCCCCCATTAGCACAGAGTCCGTCCTCCTGGCTTTCAGTTCCCTAGTAGAAGAAACTCTCGACTGTCCTGGAGGGAAACATCCTAACACTTGACATTTTCAGGTACCACATGGACACAGGAGATAGTGGATATGATTCAACAAAATGGAGACACTGAGAAGTGTAAACGTGAGACTACTTACAAACGCCATCCTTTCCTTGAGTGGTTTTTGCCAGAGCCTCCATCTGTACGTTACTCAGGTGAATATTATTTGTATTTTAGACAAAATGAAACAAAGCAACTACATAGTGCCAATGCCACAAGATTCCTGGAAAAGGTCTCACTTGCTTTGTTCTTGAACTAAGCACCATTTTGGCTATTAAGGAGCAGTTGAGGTGCTTTAACATAAACATGTAGTGCTACTCAAGGTGCTGCAAGGCTGGCAGATGGGATTGCTTCAGGTGCTACTGAAGACCATGACGTTTTGGAGTGGTATCTGAAGGTGTGTTTGATACTCCACAGCATCTAAACCAGCATCAGACATTTATACAATGGCAACATGGGGGCAATTGAATGCCATTCTGTGATTACAGGCTGCATGGAAGACAAACCTATGTAATGCGTATTTCCAAAAGGTGCATAATGTTTCCAGTGGTTTTGCTACCATTTCAACTAACTGCTGCTCAGTTCTAGGGTCTAGTCATCTAAACAAGCTATGGAACATTCAGGCAACCAGCAGGCTTCGCTGATTGGCAGTTTCTTACTAAGCCCAGCAAGGGCTCCATTTCCACACAAATCATTAAGTCAGACTCTCACATTTGAAGCTAAAAATCTTGACTAGCTCTGCAAAAGTGCTACTCTTTCTCTTCTAAGCTAGACTGTGTTGACACAGAGAGAGAGACAAACAAATGATGATGACAGAGGATGAGAGATGGTGACAGGGAAAAAATTATGAAGGTCATGACAGATATTTAAAAGGGAAAGGGAAGGAGATAACACATCTCCAAATATCACCAGATATTCCCAAGCAGTCCCATGTTACTGAAAATCCACTGTTATTCTCCTAGTTTCTCTTTCTGTCCTATCCACAAAGTCTAGTCAGCCATCATATTCTTGTATCCCAGAAAGAAACTAAAATTTCTTACCTGTAAGGTGGAAGGAGACCACTAATATTGCAAAGGAAAAACTTTGGTTGGACAAATAGAAATCAGTATTCATCATTATCCCTTGGAGAGAGGGAGTTAGGAACGGGCCCAAGAAAGCAAAAAGATATAAATCCGTGTTTCCCCTTTTCTACTCAAATACACAGGTAAAATTTTCTCTAGAAACATTGAAGATGCTTACGTAATTTTGTATATGTTACCCTGCTATGTAAGTGCTTTGGAGATGAATGATCAATGCAAAGTGAACTGCTGAAAAGTCACAGTCACAATTACACGTGTGAGCATAGCAAACAACTGCTAGTGCAATTTAGAGATCAACTCACATCTCATAATTAAACATCCCACAGGTCTGGAGTTAGCTGAAGCCATGCCACCTCCACGAACAATAAAAACACATCTGCCTGTGCAGCTGCTGCCTCCATCCTTCTGGGAACAAAACTGTAAGGTAAGGCTGAAGAGCCCTACTCTACTTCACGGACAAAGCAAGTGACACAAACCAGGCCAGAATATGTTTTCCAGAATCTCTGGGAAATCAAAAGATCTCCAAAAATATTTTCACTTTCATGTGCAAAGTCTGTTGGAATCTAAAGTCACAACTAAGTTACCTGAGCTGGATTTTAGAAAATGGCAGCTTCAAAGCAAAACCTCTTAGATCTCTACCAGCAGGCTCCAAGAGAAAATTCCAGGAGACGCTCAATATCCATATTTGTATGTGCAAGTTAATTTCTTTCTCTCTCTTTTCATATCAATAAAGATAATCTACGTGGCAAGAAATGCAAAAGACAATCTGGTGTCATACTACCATTTCCACAGAATGAATAAAGGATTGCCAGATCCAGGAACCTGGGAGGAGTTCGTGGAGAAATTCATGACTGGAAAAGGTGATTAACTGCAATTAGTTGTGTAAGAGATTTTGATCATTTTAAGAAAGCACGGCATTGATTTATTAATTTCAGTTATGGTTCAAAATCCAGTGCAGACGACATGGAAGGATTCTCCTGAAGGTGTTCCAGTCATAGTTTTTCTTCATTCACAAGTTTTTATTACTACCTAAAGGATTAAATCTATCTTTATGATCCCATTTGGAGAAAAAATAAAACCACTACTTTTTATTCTGTTATAATTCAGAAACATATATGACAATTTTCAGGCTTCATCTCTTCCGTCTGAGATTAAAAGAAGCCATTTGAAAAGGAACAATGGTTTAACTAGTTTTACTCACACCAGACAAAATTTGAAATTTAAAAAATAAGTGGAGAGTCATTTTGCTAGAAATGTGCAGTGTGAATTTGAGATAATAGAGTCTTTGTACCTAAATTAATGTATCTAAAAATCAGGGATCTGAACAAAGACAGTTATCTAACTAAGGGCAGGCAACCCCAAAAGCTAATTCTTCCCTTTCTAAAAGAGGTGCTGATATCACAGGATATCCAAGAAACAAAACCTGGTCAAGTGGGTGGCAGCTTACAGTTTGGGTCATTAATATTTTTGCTACCATGTAGGCCTAGAGATACCACTGTCTGGACCAGCATGAGAGTCACATGTCCAAAGGAGGCTTTATGTCTTGTGTTTGACCAGCTCAGCTTGGGAACTATCTGTCCCAGTGCAGACATATAGAACATATTTACTTCTGTCTTAGCTAATCATTTTGACACTTGCTTGAGAGAAGCAGACACTTCTGATAGCATGGTAAATAATAAGACCAGGTAGAATCATAGAATAATGCAAGCTGGGATGGATTTTTGTTGTCCATACAGTCCCAACCCCTGCCCTGGTTAAAGCAAGACCAATTAAGACAAGCCTTGTCCAGCTGATCAAATGAATACTGGAAATGTGAGTTTCCATTGACTATAATGCATCTGCATTTGTTACCCTCTAAAGTTACACCTTAATCCTGTTCTGAGCATCCATAAACCTGAAGGATTAATTGCAAAAATGCTGTAATAAGCACAGAGCACAGAGATTCTTATTATCACAGCCATACTGATTCAAAACCAGCTTGGAAATTCACAGGTACTGGTTAAGAGTGAAACATGAGTGCCACATGTTAAAGACAGTTGGAGCATTTACAGCTACTGCTGATGTTACTTCTTTTCCAGTCCTCTGGGGTTCCTGGTATGACCATGTAAAAGGATGGTGGAAGGCAAAAGATAAGCACCGTATACTCTATCTCTTCTATGAAGATATGAAGGAGGTAAAAGACTGAACATATATTTATAGAGCTCTGAAATCTGCAAGTCTAATAGATAATAAATACAAGCAACAGTTTTATATTATAATGCCAGTATCAGTAAACCATACAATAACCTGATTTTCTCTGTGTGAGAACTGCAGCTCTCACACGATGTTTGATTTCTTTGCCTTTCCTAGCTCTGTATCTTATCCCATGTAATTGTTTCCGCAGAATCCAAAGCAAGAAATTCAGAAGATTGCAAAGTTCCTGGAGAAGGATCTGAGTCAGGAGGTTCTAAACAAAATAATCCATAATACCTCATTTGAGGTAATGAAGGAAAACCCCATGGCAAACTATACTAAAGACTTTCCAGGAATAATGGATCACTCCATTTCCCCATTCATGAGAAAAGGTACTGACGTTTGTTACTGACATCAACTCTGGTTGTCATCTTGTTTTGAAATAAGCATTGAAGTACAAGTATCTGATATGTTGTGAATAATAAGCTTCAGGAAATACTGGTAAATTCATATTTTCTCTTTTTTTTTTGCTTTGCCATTTCTTAGGGACTGTTGCAGACTGGAAGAATCATTTCACTGTGGCACAGAATGAGAAATTTGATGAAGAGTATAAGAAGAAAATGTCTGATACCTCTCTTGTTTTTCGCATGGAATTGTAATTACTTGCAATGGAAATTTATGATCTTCAGCCTTTTCCATGTTATATATTTTGCTTTTCCTTCACAAAATGCCACTGTCCCTAAGATTCCAAGATCTCTCTTTCACACATCACTGTTTTTTCATTACTGGGAGAGTACCCAAATTATACCGAAGTTTAAGTCTCCCTGAAGAAAATAATTCCACTGGTCACTTCCCAGTCGCCCCTACCACAGTAACTTTCAGCATGAATAAAAATGTTTCAGACATGATGTGGATTTTGATCTTTGTACAACTGCAGTTGATATTGCTGCCATTTTCAAATCAAACTCTAACAGAAACTAGGAGCCAACAGGAAAAAAGGTGTTAAAAGAGTGCAACAGGTTGTGCGAACATTAATCAATAAATAACAATACACAAATTTAAAGGCAGGCAAGTATAAAGCGAGGAACAGGAGTGCACAAAGTAGAATAAATTTCATTTTCTCTCCTTTTAAGTTGGACAAAAGAAACGCTGTTGAAATGAAAGTAACATTCCCAAAAACACTGAACACCCATTACTTCCTTTGATAAAAATTGCTGAAGGGTTATATAGAGGCATTTATCTACAGTCTAGCTGTGGGCACAGTAGTCCTTATTGCATCTCACATTTGCCTTCTGAACTGGATATCATAGTGTTCTCTTAACATTTGGAAAACTCTGAAAGTTGGTATGAACCAGGTGGAGAGTCAATGCTGCAAATGCCATCTCCCTCTTCACTGTTGTAAAAGTGTTCATCAGATACCTCATGTCATTGCCTTCTCCTTTATCTTACCCTTAATCAAACATATAAACATCCCGTTGAGGGCTCTTAGTTGCAATAGGGCCCGGTAGATATTGGAAAATAAAAACCAGTTCTGCTTCAGCATTAGTACCATAACTACAGCCTTGCTTTGAGCTTGTGCAAAATTAACTAAAGCAATTCATAACCCATTTAATTATAGTCAACTGTTACCAATCCACTTTTGTATTTAAAGTGCCCTCATTGAGCTTGGCACACAAAAAAGACCCCAAAGACTTCCTGCTTAACTGAGTTTGCACTCTGAATGTTAGAGGGAACAGAATGTAGATTACAGCAGCTAAAGGAAAATACTGTCTCAGAGTCATTAAGTCTACTTTAGTCTAGTTTAATACAAAAAAATGTTTGCTGGGGAAATTTTCTCTTTGGCTAGTGAAGAGTTAAAAGTAAGCTAAAAAGCTGTAGCTAATAGCTGTAGCAGCTGTCAAAGCTCATTTCAGGCTACCTATTTAATCCACATATCTAAAATTCATGCACTATTAAAGGGCAGCACATATCTAAAGTGAATGCAGTCATAAAGGGCAGCAATAACTTGCATCAATTTGAAAACAAACAAAAAGTTGCCTGTTAAATGTAGGAGTTACATTGTCCTGGCCCAGAGATTTCCCCCAAAAATGCAGGAATCACTGAAACTGGAAGCATGTATTTACTACATTAGTGTAATTTTTTTAATGTCTTTTTATTTTTTTAAAGATTTCTTATTTTTTTAAAGACTAAAGACAGATTCCTGTGCACAAACAAAGGATGTCTCAGTAAAATGACTACCTGAGAAAAAGTTATCTGTCAGAGGCACCGCTGTTCACCATAGCAAGGCTACACACCAGCTCGAGGAGCTTTCTGCTACTTGTTTGGGGTTTTGTTTATGATTAACTTGATTTACTGTCTGACTAGTATGAGGAAAAGGTGTTGCCTGCTCTTTCAGATATTTTCACTCTCTTGGGTTGCTCTATGAAACCACGAGTCAGCACAGTTTGTCAATCTAATCCTCATTCAGTGCCACAAGAGGTATCAGTAAATGGAAAACATGCTTAACTCAGTAGCTTGGTGACATTTTATGAGCAGTGCTGTACAAAAGGTCACACAGATGACCTGTTTGCTCTTCCCTTGAAATCTCAAAACTATCAGAAAAGCAAAATGCTGACAGTGGCTGAAGCAAGGATGGAGGCACCACATTATAAGGAACTAGTATCACATTGGGAAAGTCACCTTTGCTCTCACTTCCTTAGGTAACTTTTCTCCCAGCTGCAATTCAGCTCCTACAAACTACAGATAAAAAGTACCACAGGTCAGACTGCATTCCTAGAATACAAAAGGGCAGAAACAAATACTTGATGTGTGGCTACACAAGAAGTGGCTTTTCTTATGCTATTGATATTAACCTTCTACATATTCAAAGACAGAAATCTTAACTATTGTGACAAAATATAGCTGGCAGGAGGATAGAAAAGTGAGGAGTTTCTGCTTTTTATGCCTTCTCAAGCCACCATAGCTGAGAGACCAACTTACGGATTCAGTCATGATTTGCAAAATGTTCACTAGTGTAAAACGACAGGGAGTAGTTTATTGTTACCAGTGGAAATATTTTGACTTGTAGTTATGAAGAAAATTTGGGAAAAAGGTTAATCGGTTGTATGCATCCCTCAAAGGACATAGAGTCTACCATGGTTTGGTGTCTATTTTGACTGTATGTCAATAGAGATGTGCAAATGCTTCTGGGCAGATGACTGGAGGGAGGCCTCATCCATAGTGCCTTTAACTTCCATATCTTTAGGTCTGTCAGTCGTTATGTACAGAAGAGCTTTAATTATGTGTTTGTATATGGAGATTTTTTTACTAATACCAACAAAAGTTGGTAAGAGATTTAACAGATTTTTATGTAAGATACTGTAAATCAATGAGGACCTGTAGAAGGAGATTGTATGTGTTCAGCCAAAGTATTTCAAATAATTTAAACTATTGTCACACTTCTGATGCAAGCACATGACTATTTACTGTGGAGATAAAACTGTACAGAACTCTATTAGACATAAGTCCTAAATATACATCCATGCTTTATTTTCATCCAGTTATCTAGATGCACAGTTTTACTAATCTTCTCAGGTGCAACATCTTCAATGTCAGTTTAACAAGACTTGTGTCAGTTTAGCTAACGCAATCCCACAGCAACTTCTTCGATGCTGCTTGTTTCTTCCTTTAGACGAAAATGCCCCTGCTGGGTTTTGAGAGTGCAGAAACTTTGTTATTCATCTCTAAAAAATGTTTCAGGGTTACTGTTGATAAACACATGTTAACTGTTCAGGTGGTTCTGTTTTGTAGCTCTGCATTAACAACCACCAGAACAAATCCTCCCATGGGAATGATTTAAGATTCCTACTTCAATACAGACTGTTTAAAAGACACTGCTGTATTAATCCTAGATTAGCTGTAATCCCCCTTGAGCTTGGCTGTCAATAGCAGCTAAGGGAGACATTTTACTTTCACATGGAATGCAGACATTTGTGAAAGAGAATGAAAGAAGCATAGAGCTCCAAAAAATTAAAGAAAGAAACAGAGAAGGGAGCTGTTCTGTCTTCCTGGCTAGCACTCAAAGACAGAGGGACACTGCTTTCCTTTCCACTAATCTAACTGTAGATGATTTGCTTCATACTTAAACTGAAAGTCTCTGTTTCTCCAGCTAGGAAAACAGACCATGCTGAGGAAGAACATTTTATGTAATTTGTCCTATCCATATAGGATACCGATATCATACTCTATATTAATGGTTTACATCAACACGTTCACAAAGTGTCTTATCTTTGCAGCAAGGTTAATTATTAATTCTGGCATTGTTCAGAAGTGCATTAACATGTTTTAAACCTGGACCGAAGCTTTCGTTTCCCTTACATCCTCAATGAATGCTACAAGGTCTGTCCCAATGCAGGCTATAGGTGAGCCTAGAGGCACATTGAGAGTGAGAGTTAAGCCCTTCATACTTCTAAGATGCAACCAAACTGTGCTGCCAGACTGAAAGTAATGGGTTTGGGCTGGATAACAAACAAGGCTCTGCCTGCCCTCCAGACCAAGCACTGTGTAGGTAGATCAGGAAAGTCGTCATTCAGCAGCACCTTGTGGTTAATGTCAAAGAAGCAAATTACTCATGGATTGTTTTGCAGAAGGGCTTTGGCATAGGCTGCTGCAAGGGCAGTTGGTATCTATCAGCTGTATGAGCTCAGACTGACTTCTGAGCTGAAGGCTCACAGTCAAATTATATCCATCTACCATGACTGCAGAGACAGAGGCATCACGTCAAAAGCAAGCTACACTGGGTTCTGCTCTGGTACGGGCACTGTAAGTACAGGTAGAATCTTAGGTCAGGCATGTAAAAATTAAGGTAACTAATTTTTTTTATTTGTTAAAATTTTGGCTTTTGATTCACAGTAATTTGTTATTGTACCAATAACACTCAGCTACATTTGCTACTATCTCTGTGTGCAATTAAAGGTTCTTCATGTTCTGTTAACAATGGAATAGTGTTTTATAGCCAGACCTCACCCCAGGTGTGAAAACAAAATGGTTCCTTGGGTGAGTTTTACATTTAATCTGTCAAAAGGCTTGTTGGCCTTTGCTGGTGAGAACACCAAACTACCTACCTCTGTTTCCTATTGCAGTTTAAGACCAGAATTAAGGACTATATCTACAGTCTATTTTTTTAACACCTAACCAAATCCTTCACATACAAAATAGTACTGAGATAAATAACACTTTTTTCACTGTGCCATTCCACTCCTGTGGGAACCTACTGAACCTCAACCCAACCCAACAAAATGGCCATAGTCAGCCAAATAATTTGAAGTTCATCTGCACAGGGGGTATGCTTTAAGTTTCCAAACAGGGGAAAATATTTAACATACTATAAATTCATATGCTGTTTTCCTTTATACTGGCATGTGAAAAAGACATAGAAGCAGCTCAAAGCAAGAACTCTGACTGGCCCAGCATGGGTCACAACTAAGAATCTGTGACCCTCAACGTGTTGCAAAGACAGATTCTACAGTGGCAAGTATTTAAAGCATCTGCTCCTTTATGCCAAAAACACATTCCTCAGCAGCAAAATTACAGGCATTTTCTCATTCTGTGCTCTTCAGAAAATTCTTGCAGGTCTAATAATTCCAATGATAATGAACAAGCATTTGTACCCTGCCTTGATGTAAGGGCTAATTATAGCCTTGTGGGACTTGGCTTCTCAGCAAAAGCAGGACTGAAAATTTATTATGCTATGCCCCAAGGCATCTCATAAATCTCTTGGCAATCTTGTTTTACATAGACAATGCTATTTTAAAAGATGAATTAATTATCTTTTACAAAGATAATAAAATCATGGGCTATATGGACTATGTAAATTATTCTTGTTTTTCTCACTTATCTTGTCTCAAAATAGCTGCACTTATTATTATGTATCAACTTACTGTCTCCTTCTAGATAGGTAAGCCACAATTCACAAATTGTTTAAGAAAACTTTATCAGACTATTGCAGGCGCAAATCAACATTTTTCCTCACAAAATTCAGAGCAACTTGCACTTTATTGTACCAAGCTGAAACAATCAACAGTCAAAATCCTCAATCTTTTTTCCTTTAGTTATTCTAGAAACTTTTAAAATTCTTCTACCATTCCCTAACCAGGATTCTTTGCAACTGCTGTTGCAATTCAGGACCAAAATGAAAGACTGTTAAGACAATCTCAAATGTACAATATACCTAAACTCTGTTGCATAAAATGGAGGGGGGGGCTGAGTGGTCCCTAGCCAGAATCGGCTTCAGAAAGCCTGCAATGAGTGAGCTGATAGTTCATTGTCTTCAGCCCTAACACCTCTGAAAACTCTTTTGTGTCTGCCTTGGATGAGCTCCAAAATCAATTCCCTGGTAGGCTAAACCATGAGATGACCCAGAAGTTGGTACATAATACATATTGATGGAAGATAGGCAGAAGGAACAAATTTGCATGAAACATTGTTTTCTCTGTGGTTTCCCAAGAGAGAAGGTTAGTTTCCTACAGTGCTCTTCCCAAATACTCAAATTCAGTTGGAGGCTGACCTCAAAGCACAGAGCTGTGCAGTATGGCATAGTTTGGGGTGAAAAGCTTCTGCTATGGAATGGTTTTGGAAGGACTCTATCTCAAAAGGCTCTTCTTGAAATTGTGTGAAATCCCCACATTAGATCAGAGCAGCACAGGCATAAGTAACCAGTTCAGAGTATCCCAATGTGAAAGAGGAAAGAAAGACTTAATCTGAGTCTTCTAAAAAGTATAATAATAGCAGTAATGAAAAAACACCATCATGCTGTTTGGTTAGGGACATCTGTTCCTTGACAGCAACCTCTGTGAGCATGGAACCATATGCTCCTGCTACAGTTGTGTAGCTGCATAAATAAATATACATGAATATATGTAATGGACAGTGAACGCATTGGAGGGGGGAAAAAATAAATACTTTCTTAGGTATATATGAAGAACCTTTCTGCTTTTTGTTACTATTTGCCATTTGAATTTTACAAGAAGAATGACAGTAAACAGACTTGGGAAAATGCAATTATTTTTCCGAGACAAGCATTTCAACAAACAACTCTCTTTTTTTATTAAAAGACCTATTCTCTCATGACATTATAATTAATTTGGTGATATTCAGTATTCACCAAGTGAACCATAAACAGAATAATATGCCTAAATTGTTTTTCCCAGGCAACCTTTCATTAAAAATCAATTACTTATTATGAAATGTGAAAAATTATTCAGGCACTACCAAAGTGCATGCATGGTTACAATGAAAAATGTGTGCCCTTTAAAGTAGGCATCGTTCCCCTCAAACATCTACTCAAATGGGCATAAAAAGTCTCTTTAAAAACATGTAATTACAAGCCATAACACCTAGGTTCTGCTATTTGCTCTGGTAGTCCTTCACATCTATTTTTTAATTTACGGAATCATGAAATAGTTAGGGTTGGAAGTGACCTCTGGCAATCATCTTGTCCAACCCCCCTGCCAAGGCAGGGTCACCTAGAGCAGGTGACAAAGGAATGCCTCCAGGTGGGGTTTGAATGTCTCCAGAGGGAGACTCCACAAGCCCCCTGGGCAGCTGTGCCAGGGCCCTGCCACCCTCAATGTAAAGAAGTTTCTCCTCACGTTGGGGTGAAACTTCTTGTGGTTTTGTTTAAGGCCATTGCTGCTTGTCCTGTCGCTGGGCACTGATGAAAAGTCTGGCAGCAACCTATTGACACCTGCCGCATTTATTTGAAAAAAAAAATTAATCACTTTCTGTTTCCATCAAGGTATTAAAAACAGGGTGTAAAGTCGCTACATTTCTGCCCGAGCACGTCACTCTTGACCTCACACTCTCCTTATGGTGGCAGCGAGACATGCGCCAGCAGCACTGCTTTGCCCCGAGGAGCCCTTCAGGAACAGGGAATAGCGGGGTGCAATCGTGGTGCACCCCTTCCTCTTTTCCGAAGGCGGAGAACACGAGGTCGGCACCGACACCTACATCCCGTCACATGGCCCGTTCCACACGCGCTCAGCCTGGGAGGCAGCGGGCCCTGGGCTCAGCCCCGCCCGTCCCCCGGGGCGGTGCTCCGTGACGGACAGGCCAGCCCGGCGGGCCCGGCGTGCCGGGATGACGGAGGCGGAAGCGGCTCGGGGAGGATGTAGCGGCGCTGGCAGCGGCTGTGGCGCCGAGATCTCCTCGCCCCTGAAGCCCGCCGGCCCCGCCATGGAGGTAACGCGGCGGCGGCGCGGCCTGGGGAGAGGGGCCGCGGAGCCCTCGGGGTAACCGCAGCTAGGGCGGGTGGGGAGGAGGCGGTGCGTGACCTTGGCATGAGGCACGGGGACCGGGGAAGGTGCGGACCAGCCCCTCCCACCGCGCCGGTTCCTTTCCCTTCCCGCGGTGACGGGCGGAGAAGCCCGCGGGCCACTGGGCGACCTTCGCCGCCACCCCGCAGCCCCCGCGGGTGGCGCAGCCCCGGCGGGCGGCAGCTGTGAGGGAGGCCGGGGGTGGGAAGAGGGGCCCTGCCGCTGCCTCTGCCCTGCGGAAATGCGAGCGCCGGTGTGGGCTGCAAGGGGCTTGTTTAGTGCCCCTCCTGCTTAGAAGGTGGGCACGTCGCCCTGTTGGCACGGGCTGGGGAGAGCGGGCAGCACTGACTCGAGGGGAGCGACACTCGGGTGACACATATATATCAGGGCGTCGAGTGATTACTGTGTGAAAGCGCCCAGGGGCGAACAGGGGTTCCTTTTCCACTGGGGTGACCCGATGTGCTAACACTACGTCAACTGTGAAACACCTACCAACGCAAACAAATAAAGCCACTGAAGCGTCTGTAGGTAGTGTAGATTTTATAAACACTAAGGCAAATCTAAAGGCAAGATTGAAGAGTTTTAAGTTCACACATTAAATTAACCCCCCCCCCCCCCCCACAGCAGCNACCCCGCTCACGTTCCACGTGAGGCCTGACTTTGCCAAATCTTTTGGAATATGTTTGATAGGCTATCAATTGTGTAGTGATAAACCAGTATGTTTAAGAAGGAAACAAAAAAAGATTAGGAGCTTATGTAGTTAAAAAGTTCCCAAGGTTTGATTTAACTGCAACTTCTCTACAAGTTTTTTGGGGTGTTTTTTTTGTTTTTTTGGGGTGTTTTGTTTTGGATTTTTTTTTGCTCCTTTTTTTTTTGTTGTTGTTCTTGCTTTTTTATTTAATGGTTCTTTTAAGAATAAGATAGTGAGTCATGCTTTTGAAACTGCTTGTAAATAAAATTAATTTGCAATACTGTATCAGCTCTAGATGTCCATTCAGTAATGGAATCATACTGGTTTTGGACATTGGGAGCTTTCTATTCTGCTGTTCTAATAATCACAGTAGATCTTTTTCCATTATGTTTCTGACTCATCCTACAAGTGCATGTTGTTTTAAAATTTTTATATTTTTCTTGTGCTTTCACTATATTCAGTTCCTCTCTGTTTAGAGACTTTCAATTAGTTCTTTTGGTAGTTGTATATTGAAAAGTTCATTACTGCAGATTGTACTTTATTTTGCTGTAGGTTCAAGATGCTGGGCAGGAGATGGTGGCATCTTCTGGCACACCAGGATCAGGCAAATCAAAGGTAATCAGTCCTCACAAACCAAATTTATTTGGATAGCAGTAGTTGCAAGGGTTACGGCTTAGCATGCAAACTGTGACTAATAGGAAGACAAAGATATTTTTAACATTTCTTCTAGACAGGAAAAATTAACTTATAAACATTAGGCTAAAGTGTTTTGGAAACCATGAGGAAAAAAAACTCTTTTTGGTACGTTCACTTCCTGTTATATTTGATAAATTATTAATAGCATCCAGTTTTGGCAGCAGTCTGTTTCATAATGGACGCAGACATCTTTGCATACGTTGGAAGTAAATTTAAACAATGACAATGTTAGGTGAACGTGCTATTTTCAAAATATTGTTCAAATTGTATTGCTGAATTGTAATCCTTCATAACTGAATGTTCCTAACTGATACTGCCCAACTGTGTGCTTCAGAATTGTTTCAGAAAAGTACAGAATAAGGAGTAGTTTCTGTTACTGTAATTGAAATATCAGAACTGGATAACAGAACATCAGTAACTTGGACTGTTATTCTTCTTTGAAATGTTATTCTTCTTGGAAATGTATGGTAAGAGTTTCTTGTCCTAAAATTCAGCTTTTTGGAAGTCAGATGGTAAAATGCCTTGTTTCTATTTCCCTCTGAGTTAGAGGAAACAGGTTTCTCTGATACGTACTTTCTTTACAGCTGGACACATTGCCCAAAGAAGACCTCATCAAGTTTGCAAAAAAGCAGATGATGCTTATACAGAAAGTGAAGTCAAGATGTGCAGGTATCTTACTGGAAAGTGCAATTCCTGCCTTAATGCTCGGCACTACCTGGCCTTTTCAAATATCACTATGTGTTTTTGATAGGTAGATTTAAATTCTAGGCAAAAATACTAGATTTTATTTTTCTTCAATTTTGTTATTTATGGTGGGAGGATAAGGACTGAAGTAATTTGATTAAGAGAGAGAAGAAAAGAAGCATTGCTTTTGTCAGGTATTCAGTTAATTTTGTTCTGACAGTATGGCATGATGGAACAGTGTAGCTTGTGCAAAAGTTGAAGTTGCATTTGTTGTTGTCTGTTCCTCATATTGGTGCAGGTTGCTTTTCAGGAAGCAAATGGGAGGAGGAATGTCTGATTTTTTTTTGTGTAATTAGTAGAGTATAGTTTGTTGTAGAGTACAATGGCTTCTTTAAGATAGTTTGCTACTTTGTATTTGATCATTTATTGCTTTAACAAGAAATTGTAAAGTATACCAAACAAAATTTTATGCTTAACACCTAAAAGTACCTGTAAATCTGTGCTCTCATGTGCTGTCCTTGTCTACTCTGCTGGCCCTTTTCCTCCAGTGGCCCACTACTTGGACTGGTGTCCCTTCCCCTTGTTTGGAATGACAGTTATGCTGACTGCTGGTAGCTGCCCACTGAAACAATAAGGATACAGAAATGGGCTGTACCAGGCTTTTCCTCAGTGTGGTTATTCATAAGATCTTGTTCTTCTGCTTGCTGCCTATTTTTAGAGAAACAGTAGAAACTGAGTATCTTTCCTCTGATTTAAATTGACCATGAAATAGAAGGTAAGGTGATCATCAGAAGAATTTCTATCTATTGTCCCTCTATCCAAGCAAGGAATTTTGCTTCCTCAGGAAACCATGCTCTGTGTCAGGACTGGATAAGTAGTACTGAGTATTTGTTCTCTTTCCAGTAGTATTGTCTATCATTCAGTAACAAAGAAAAATTGATGAAGTAAAATATGTCTCTGATTTGAATAGAAGTGTTGTCAGGCACAGGGTTTGCTAGAAATTTGCTACTGTGATGCAGCATCAATTCATACTGTGAAATTTCTTTACATTTTAAGAATTGGAGAAAGAAATTGAAGAACTCAGATCTAAAGCAGCTACTGCAGGAGCTGATGATATTATTCAGGTAGGAATTTGTAATTGGTTTCTATTGTATTATGTAAAGTTAGCTGAAATAAATCCACAGAAATAATTTGGTAAACAGTTAATAGCTTGAAAACCTTTACTGAAATTGAATGAAATCAATTTTCAGGAATCCAAGACACTTCCTAAAGCCCTTTTTTTTCCTTCTCCCCTCACATCCTTACTCTACTTGCCAGCAAGTAGTACACTTTCCAGGCAGAATTTACCACAGCATTTTGGTACTTGAAGGGGGCTTATAAGATGTGGACAAACTTTTCAGCAGAGTCTGTTGCAGTAGAACAAGGGGTAATGGTTCTAAATTATGAAAGGGTTGATTTAGATTAGATATAAGGAAGTTTTGGGTTTTTTTACACAGAGGGTGATGAAACATTGGAAAAAGTTGCTCAGAGAGGTGGTAGATTCCCTACCCCTGGAAATATTCAAGATCAAGTTGAATGGGGCTCTGAGCAGCTGGATGGAGTTGAAGATGTCCCTGCTCACTGCAGGGGGATTGGACTAGATGACCTTTAAAGGTCCCCACCCACCCAAAGTATTCTGTAACTCTATGAATGTCCCCAGCAAGAGTTTTCCTTGTGTGGCTGGTTAGACCAGCTTTTGTTTATTTTGGAGTGACCATTGCAGAAAGACTTCAGCCATTGGAGAAGGTCTGAGACAGTCATTTGATGAGATTAGAAACACATAATTAAAGTTGCAAGTCACAAGAAATACTTTTAGGATCTGTCTTTCCCAAGGTAAGGGTCATAGCATACGAAAATGAAAATTGGTAGTGAGGAGGAATTTCTCAGTTAGAGAATTATTTTGAATAATTTGGATGGAGATTTCTTTTCTGCAGAAAGGGAACTCTACCACAATCACCTGGTAATAAAAAATTACCTGATCACAAGTACAATTTTTAAAAGAACCCAACATCATTGTTTTAGTCTACCTATTTCATATAGTTGTATTTGGGCTAAAAGCAATTTTTAAATTGCAGACTGATATGTTTATTTGACAAAAAGTATCATAATCTATATATGAGTTCCTACATTTTGCAGAAATCACTGTTTCCATTGTTAAGATACCCTTCTTTCAGTGATCTTTCTCATTTAATGTTAGGCTCTCACAGAAAGGCTGGATGTTGTGCTTCTGGAAAAAGCTGAAAGTCAGCAGCAGTGCATAGCTCTGAAAAAAGAAAATATTCAAATAAAGCAAGAAGCAGAGGTACTGAAATGAGCCATTTCAAAATTATATTTATTTTCTAGGTTTGCTTGTTGTGCATCTAATTTTAGTCTTTTTCCTCACTTACTTGTTTCTATCTCTTTAAAAATCTAAAAAAATATGAAGGCTTTATATATTAAAGCATATTTTCTCTGTGCCCCCTAGTTCATAGTAAAAAATAAAAAATTCTTAAATACACTGTCTAGATCCACAGCTGCAAGAAGAATTCAGTCTGTGCATTAAAAGCCTACACAGGCTTCAATCAATCAGCTCTGTCTTTTCATGGAAGCATAAGTTTACCTTTACAAGGTAAACCTTTACATATTCATGTGAAGTTTACCTTTAGATATTCATAAGAAGGAACCTGTCAGCCAAGGCACCTATATTATATCAATAATCTCAATTAATGATAAAGTGAAGACTGAATTGCTTGCAATTGATGGACATTGTTACATTTCAGACACCTAGATTTGATGCACTAAAAGTAATCTGGTCTTTGATACGTTATCAGAATAGTTGCTAAAGCTGAACTGTGTCGTGACCATTTTGTGAAATTATGCTGGTAAACATGATCCAGGACTTAGTTTTCCTTTCTCATTTTGCAAATGTTCTTGTACTCTGTGCAGTGTCTTCTGGATTGGGTTGTCCTAATACAGTTAGATATTTAAAAGCTGTGGCAGTTTTTAAAACTCAGCACTACTTTGTTTTCTAATTCGTTATTGTAAGCATTCTGTATGCTAAATTACCAGTATTTAATAATTTGCTTGTTTGTTTAGGCTGCAGTGGCTAAAACAGAAGAATTGCAGAAGCAACTGGAGCAATCAAGAATTGACTCTCTGGAAGAAGTAAAAGCTCTGAAGAATGAATTAGCAAATGCACAATGCAAGCACAATGAGGATTTACAAAAGCTGAAGATGGAATTAGATGAACAAGTGAAGAAACAAATTGAGCTGGTGGAACAGGTTGAATGTTATAATGATAGTCAAAAAGAAGTTAAAAAATTACAAGATGACGTCCAGAGAATTAAATCTACTTATGAGGAGCAAATTTTGTGTCTGAACAAGCAGTTGGAAGCTGTGAATGAAGACAAAAACAAAGAAGTGACAAATCTGCAAGAAACTATTAAAAGCAACGCTGTGTGTTACCATAATGAAATAAAAAATCTAAATGAAGAGCTTAAAAAATTAAAAATCGCCCATCAGGAAGAGGTGTCAGAACTAATGCATCGGATTGAAATATCATCTAAAGAAAATGAAGAAAAGCAAAATCAAATAAATCAGTTACAACACAATTTGACAGAGAAAAATGACAAGGATGAAATGTGTGCTCAGACTGACCAGCGTGAATATGACTTGGAGCAGCTGAGAGAAGTCTTAAATAAAAATTTAGAAGGCAAGATGGATGTTACAGATACACAAGAAGAACCTTATGTTAAAACAAAAATGGAGGAAAAGATTAGGTACCTGGAGCATAGTTTAGAAGAACTCCAGTCCCAACATAGTATATTAAAAGACGAGTTAACTTATATGAGCAATGTCAAGATAAAACTGGACGAGGAAATCCATCGTATGAAGGATGAGTACTTTCATGAGCGAGAAGACTTGGACTTTAAGATAAATGAATTGCAACTTACTAAAGAAGATTACTGCTGTGTAATTGAAAAACTGAAATTGGAGCTTCAAGCAGCAGGACAGCACTATGAAACTGCTGCAAAAGAGCACAAGTTAGAGATTCAGACTCTGAAAGATCAACACAAGAGAGAAATTTCTGAACTAAATGAAACTTTATTATCTGGTTCTGAAAAAGAACGGATGGCATTCGATTTTGAAATGCAGGAACTTAGAGAACAACTTGAAAGGCTAACTCAGGAGAAAGAAGAAGCAGTGTCCAATTACAACAGCCTGAGAGAAACAATGGAAACTCTACAGGCTGAGCTAGGCGAATCTGCTGGAAAGATCAGCCAGGAGTTTGAATCAATGAAACAACAGCAAGCTTCTGATGTCAGTCAATTGCAACAGAAACTCCGGGCTGCTTTCAATGAAAAGGACGTTCTTCTTGAAACTGTAAATCGCCTCCAGGAAGAAGTACAAAAATTGTCATCTAAGCAGTTAGAGGTAGAAGAGCTTAAATGCAAAATCGTTAGTCTTCAGGAGGACAATAGTGCAATGACAAGCTCCATTGACCAAAAAGAGACTACTGTAAGAGAACTGGAAGAGAAAATTGTTGCTCTTACTGATCAAAACAGAGATATTTTAAATGATGTAAAATGCTTAGGCGAAGAGAGAGAAACCCTTCAGGAAACATGCAAGCAAGAACAAGTTAAAATTCAGGAGCTTCAGCAAGAAGTAGATGTTGCTAACCAGTACAATAATGACCTGAAGCAAAAGGTAGAGGAATTAACAGAGAGACTGAACGAAGCTTTAACTTCAAAGGGTGAAAGTGCTCAAATGCTAGAGCAGCTAGAAAAACAGATTGAATCTCTGGTGCGTGATAGAGAGCAGCTTTCATCTGAAGTGCACACTCTTCATGAGGAAAATAAGAAACTCATTCAGGAAAAAGGTGAATTAAGTGAAGAGCTGGGAAAGACTACATCTGAAAAAGATGTTTGTTTAGTATTGAAAGAGCAGTCTGAAAACTTAGAAAAGAAACTACAAATGATGACTGCGGAAAAAGACCATATATCAACATTACTTGAAAATGAACAAGTGCACACATCCCTTGTAAGAACTCAGCTGTACCACCTACTTGAGCAAGTGGGGTTCAGCATTTCAGATTCTAATGAAGAATATGATTCTCTTAACTTGTTAAAAATTGCAAATGAATGCTTGTCAAAAATTAAAGAAGAGCAGTGCCTTGCTCTACAAAAGGAGGAGGAAGTAATTAGTTTGCAGCGAGAAGTTGAGAGATTAGAGGAAGAAAATGCAGCTCAACATAGAGAACACAGATCCCTGATTCAGGATTTTGAAAAAGAAAAAAATCTCTTGAGAGAAGAACTGGAAGGAGTGTTGTCTGAAAAAGAAGCACTTCAACGTGACATCCAGGAGTTGAGGAATGCTGGTGAAAAAACAAGGATTGAAAATCAAGATCTTTTAGCTACTACTGAAGAAATCAGTCAAAAACTTGCTCTTTATGAAAGTCAAATACAAGAACACCAAAAAGGATCTGAAAAACAAGATGACTTAAATTTCATTCTGGAACAAAAGGAAACTGAGCTTAGAAATGTGAAAGACGAACTGAGTTCTCTAAAGGTTATATTTTGTTATTGAAGTATAAAGACTAAACCTCTAAAGTCTTCAGAATTAAGGTTCAAAAAATACTTTCAATTCTTTCTTTTCTTTTTTTTTTAATTCTTTTTTTTTTCCCTTGGCCTGAAAATTGAGTCTCCCTTCTAGAAAGCACATATTTCTGAGTTTTCTAGCACCTCAGAATTCCCTTCTTTCCCCCAAGAAAAAAAAACAACAACAAAAAACCCCAAAACCAATCATAATGCTTTTTTGACAAAAGTTGCTTGTACTTGAACCTTTATTCCCATCAATATCCCTTGAAGCAATCAATTGACTAGATGGACTAACTGACCTCATAATCTTTCACCTCTAACTTTCTGTGGTTCCATCTCAAACAAAACTTCTTGATCTGCATTAGCTTCAGGTCTTGGGAATTGCTGGTTTTGTAAAGCTGTCAGCTGCAAAATGAGAGTGTCTCCCCTTTTTTGTCCTTGGACAGGATGGAAAGCAGCTCTTAAAGATTGGAATGTTCTGCTTTCAACAATACTTTCACCAAGCTGATACAAAGTTGCTCATAAAGGCCTTTCTGGTAGTAGGAACATAGACAGTTTTAGCTGTAGCTGAAACTTCTGGTGGCTTGTTAGGGACAAAACAAGTACCACAAAGAAACGTTTGTAATACTTTTTATATCTTTGTTTGTAATACAGAATTTAATGGAGACAATGACTGAGAAAACTGATCAACAGTCTTCAGTAGCAGAGCTTCAAGAAAAAATTGGTATCTTTCACACTTTTTTCTGTTATATAAATGGTCTGGCTTCTTTAGATTGTTACCTTTTCTTTCTTTGCATGATTGTCCTGTACTTCCACAAGTCGAGGAAGATGGGGAAGTGGATATTAATGCATGTTCCTGCGGTATTCCTTTCATTGGGGATTTAAAATTTTAGCAATTTTAAGTTGGATATGATTTGGTACTTTTTAAGGCTTTTTCTTCCTATGTACATCTGTCTATAAACAGTGTAGTGGATTCAGTCATTATTTTTTAAATGTGGGAAATTTATCATCAAGAATCCCTGAGGGCTACCAGAAGGAAAGGGAAGCAGCACTGCCAAAACTGCTGTTGCTTTATTGCAGTTATCCCAACACATTAGCAGGAAAACACTTCTGAGTTATTAAATTTATGTAGAAGTGGACAGGAATATCACTCTTAACTGTGGTGGAAGCTTCTGAAATGGGGAAAGATTGTCCAGGGAAAGATTCCTCCTATATGCCCCCTGGATTGTGTCTGGATGTTTCAGCTTCAAATTAAATGCTTAACTGAATGAAACACATCTCCCCCTGCCTTATATTTTGTTTGGCTTTAAAGTCATCCTGATGTTTATATTCTAATTGAATTTCATTTAATTTCACTTCTTGGGAAGAAATGGAAAGGTGTAATTTTTAATTTTCTTACGTATTTATTTTAGGGCTGCTCGAAAAAGAATCTGCCGAAAAAGGAGAGAAGCTAAATAAAATTAAAGTGGTTGCTGTGAAAGCAAAGAAGGAATTAGATGCCAGCCGAAAAGAGGTACCCTGACTTTTTCCTAATATGAAGAAGATTCTGCATGGGAGGTTTGTTTTAATGACACACACTTCTTTTTAATAAGATGCAGACTCTGAAGGAAGAGTTGGAGTTGGTTAGATCAGAAAAAGATCAGTTGTCTGCTTCAATGAAAGACGTAATTCAAGGAGCTGAAAGCTATAAGGTAAGAATAGTGCTGCATTCACAAAAGACAGTAAACTGTCAGAAAATACTTTAGGTTTGAAGCCTAGTCTGGATATACATTGCTATTTACTTGCACGATTATGTTTGGCAAAAGAAATTGTGTCAATACAGTTGAATACCAGAATCGAGAAATATAAGGTTCTCTAAGGGAACCATGCAGCTGTTGTCAGAAGAAAATGAATGCTATTTTTAACCCTTTTGAATCTACCATCATACATACCAATCAATGTGTTGCTAGGCAAAACATAAATCCCTGTGAATTTTGAAAAGTACATAAAATTGAAGATCAGTTTGAAAATTCTTAAATGATAAAGACAGACTTGTAATTTCCTGGGAGCGAGTCTTCTTGGAGCACATCTCTGGGCACATGAAGCAGAAGCAGATGATGAGTCAGCATTGCTTCCCCAAGAGAAAGCTGTTCCCTGTAAGACTTAGGAGGAGAAGCTGTGGGAGCTGAGGTTATGTATTCTGGAGAAAAGCAGGCTCAGGGGAGGCTTATTGCTCTCTACAACTACCTGAAAGAGGATGTAGTCAGGTGAGAATCAGTCTTTTCTCTCAAGCAACAAGATAGGACAGAGGAAAACGGCCTTAAGTTCCACCAGGGGAGATTTAGATTAGATATTAGGAGCAATTTCTTTACAAGAAGGGTTCTTGAGCATTAGAACAGGGAAGCGATGGATTCACCATCCCTGGTGGTATTTAAAATATAGTAAGTAAACACAGCAAGCACTTTATATACAAGTATATGAGGTAAACACGGCACTTAAGGGATGTTATGTTAGTGGTGGATTTGGCAGTGATGGGTTTATATGGGTTGGATTCAATGATCTTAAAAGTCATTTCCCATCTAAATCATTCTGTGACATCATTGAAAGTATTGCATCCACTCTTGTCCCTCCTTCTCCTCTCAAATACAAGGATAGTGATATCTTGAAGTGAATTCAGTAGAGGGATGACCAGGTTGGTCAAGGGACTG
Source organism: Irena cyanogastra (assembly GCA_013397155.1). Taxonomy (NCBI): domain Eukaryota; kingdom Metazoa; phylum Chordata; class Aves; order Passeriformes; family Irenidae; genus Irena; species Irena cyanogastra. Next base: position 199,856 of record VWZV01011181.1, read on the forward strand.
GAATAAGTGATGAGAAGTTGTTCACCCTGGAGAAGACTTAAAAGGAACCTAAAAGGAGTCTTCCAGTACCTACAAAGGCGTTAGGGAGGGAAGAGAGTCAGGTTATTAATGGTGGTGCAAGATAAGACAGTAGTCCTCAACTGAAAGGAGAGATTCCAACTGGCTACATGGATAAACATTTTTATGCTATGAGTATGGTCGAGCTTTGGAATAGGTTGCCCGGTGGAGTAGCCATCTCCATTCTTGGAGGCAGGTCCTTGGAAAGAGATGATTGGACAAAGGTCTCAGCAACCTGGTCTCATCTCACTGCTGACCGTGCTTTAAGCAGGAAGGTGACACCTGCTGAACTGTCTTCCAACCTGAATTATTCTAGAATGTCATGAACTGAAAGGGGTTTCTCCCAGAGCCTGTATTGGAATGATAGCTTTAATTTCATTCTGATATTTCTGATGTTGCAGTAAGACAACTGGTATAATGAAATACTAAGTAAGCACACCTCAGAGGTATAGAATGTTCTTATGCAATATGTATTGTAAAAAATTATGCCTTTTTGTTTGTACGTGTTAAGAATCTTTTGATGGAATATGACAAGCAAGGAGAACAGCTGGACTCTGAAAAAGGCAGAGCAAATAATCTTGAACGTCATATAGATGACCTCACAAGACAGCTACAGGTGTCATCCGAGCAGGTCAGTTCTGTATGTGGGTCTGATCTATTGATAAGTACCATAAAAATCAGTTCTGCCTATTGGGTGCAAGCTGTAATCATGTGATTGTTACTATGGTTTCATAACCTAAGTGTGTTTTAAATAGTGACTTGACATTCAGAGTGGTTTGTTTGTTCCTTTTCAACATCTGATATCTTACCTGGGCCATGACAAAGATAAATAGATCTAGAATGTCTGCCTTTGTCGATAGAAAGAGTTTAATGTATCCCAGGTCAACTCACAGAAAAGAGCAGATAATCTCTGGCTTGATTTTGGACCTACAGCTCTGCAGCAAGTATCAAACTTGCACTGTTTCTCTGACTGCACACCTAACACTTATGCACTTTATGAACTGCACTAACCTTTAACTGAGACATTTTTCCTTTTATTTCTTCAACAAAATGTGGCTTTGGTTTTTTTTTAAGTTTTTGTTTAATCAACAGTGTGTTTAAATATACTAAATGAATTCTGGATTTTGCATTTTTCACGAGGATGAGACTTCAAGATGCATTGTAGAGTACTGTAGTGGCATTCAGAAGAGTCTAAGATGGTATTTAAGGGGCTGTGAGACACATTCTTGCAAAGCTAGCTGCACTATGCAAAATATGACTGATGCAGTAGAGATCTTTCTGTGTACTGGTTGGAAGACTTGGTGGTTCAGTCAAAGCTTCCAGTTCAGCCTTTTTTAGGAGTTAATAGTGTGATCATTTGTTCATAAATACAGCAGCTGTATTTGAAGTGTGGCAATAAATATTGAAATACTTTGGTATTGTTGCAAGGGGAAGGTTGTTATGCAAAAAGCATAAATTTTTGTGTATTTTTTTCAGATTTCTTTTGCTTCTTGACATTTTAAAGAAAGCTGGGCAAATTAACTGAACAAAATAACCAAAATGTGCTGATGGCTTTAATTTTGCCTGTTTATTAATCTGGTTTAAAAGAATTAAGCTGGACAAAACTCATCTGTAGTAGTGTTGTTTGTAAGGGATTTGGATAGAAATCAGTGTTGGGTATTTTTTTAAATACAGAAAATGTTTTATCTGTTAACATTGCACATAAATTCAGCTTATGTTTTTATCATTCCACTGTGCTAATTTCAGCATGATCAGTTACGCTCTGCTAATGAAGACCTCCTGGCTCGTGTTGAAACACTGCAAAATAATGCTAAGCTGCTGGAAACTCAGATACTGGAGATACAAAGAGCCAAAGCAAAGGCTGACAAAGAACTAGAAGCTGAAAAGCTTCTAAGAGAGCAGAAAACAAAGGTAGCACTTCATAGAGATGTTGTATGGACTGAAGCGTTACTTTCACTGCATGTGATTTCTTTGTAAGCTGTGTTTGTACAGATCAGGTTCCACACTTACCCTCAGTGTTACTTGACTTTTTTGAAAATTTGGTCTGTTCATTGAAAGAACTTTGCAAGGCTGTCAATTCAGATGAGGTAGTTATACAAATGTGAAAACCACTTCATAGTATTGTTGGTTTTTCTCTGGTTCACAGTGATTTTACAATGCAAGTGTGTGTGTGTGTGTGTGTGTATGTGTCTAAGTATAGAAAGATGCCGACATCTGTTTTGAAATTGGACTGCATAATTGACAACTGCTTACATTTCAGGAACATAGTGGTGCTCTCCGAGAAATGGAGGAGCTTCAGATGCAACTTCAGAAGGAAAAGAAACATCTGCAGAAAACTATGCAAGAACTAGAGCTGGCCAGAAAGGTAGAGTTGCTGTCCATGTCAGTGTTTAATGGACTACCGAAGATTTTGTCCCATCTGGCTGTGTTGAATGCCTCCCTTTCTGTTCTGAGGATTTTAAAGCTGGAGTTTTGCAAAAGGGAGAATGTGAGGGCTTTTGCCACTGGTTGTGTGCTTGAAGAGCTGAAATCTACTTTTGGGCTTGGTTTTGTTTTTATTTTTTGTTTGTTTCTTTAGCTTGGGTTGTGTGGCCTTTCATGAGTAGAAATAGGAATAGAATTCAGATGTCTGGAGTACATGTATTGTGCACTGTTAAGAAATTGCCTTGGTTGTAAGGACTGAAGATGACAGAAACTGGTACATACAGAATACTTACTGATAAAACTAGCAACAGGTTTTTCAAAGCTTTTGATTCTTCTTTGAAAACAGATTATTTACTGAGGATATGAAAATCTAAGAGATGGGTGATGTTTGTGGATATGGATAGAGACAAAATCTTTGTCTGATGGGCAATATAGTTTTATACAGAGTTACAAAAGTCTTAGCAGCCAAGGTAAATTGTAACTAACAACAACTAACTTGGTTTTGTGTACCTTGCAGGATGCTCAAAAGAGTACACTGATGGATATGGAAATAGCTGATTATGAAAGGCTAGTAAAAGAACTTAATCAGAAGATTACTGATAAAGACAGCAGAATAGAAGGTCTTGAGCAGGAAACAGGGATTCAGAAGAAGAAACAAGAGACACTACAGGAAGAAATAAGTGAGTAAACTATAAACAGCAAGAGTCGCTATGATATAGTTAGCAGTGATAAAAAATACAATTCAGAAACAACTTCTCAAGTCAGTGAGTGAGGGTAAGCTTTGCAGGGAACACTAAACAGTTGCATTAGGAAAGCAATTTTGTCTTAGAGGAACCTTTACTAGGTTATCAATTACTTAATCCAGTGTTCAGCACCTAAAAGCCAGTTTGTCTGCCTGACATACTGTGTTTATTACCTGATTAACTTATTCATAAGTTCTAAATACTGGTGACTTGACAAGGGTTTCATTCTGATATACCACACTCCTAAAACTTTACTGATTACCATGTGGCTAAAAATTCCATTTCTTCCTATGCTCAAGTGTAAATCTTGAAAACATTTTACTTATTTTAAGATCTTTGTGATAACTTAGGAAAAGAATACTGAAGTTACTGTAAGCTACTTACTTGTTTGTAGCTCTTAAGAAAACTGTTAGAATTTTTAAAAATATTTTCCAGCATTTCTAAGGAAGTATAAGAGGGGAAGTTTCCTTTGCTTATAGTTGTTGTTCTCTGCATTAGAGTCACTTCAGTCAACTATGCAACAGGATGAGGAAAGAAATGCCAAGATAAAACAACTCCTGGTGAAAACCAAAAAAGAATTGGCTGATTCAAAACAAGCTGTAAGTCCATATGCTAATGACTGTGTACTCTGTTTTTAAACTAGGTTTTTAAAAACAGCTGGTAGCTGAATTTTTAGGTTACCGAGATTTGGAGGGTTTTTTTTTTTAATATCTAGGTAATTTTATCTTGCAGGAAAATGACCATCTGATGTTGCAGGCATCATTGAAAGGGGAACTGGAAGCCAGTCAACAGCAAGTGGAAGCCTATAAGGCAAGAAACTTCATTTTTTTGTTAGTATGAGTTTTCTCATTTAAGTAGTAAGGGTGTGATTTGTACTGGACACATGGAATATAGGCTGAAGAATAAAGAGATGCTATTTTTACTTCTAGGTTACTGGTTCTTTTTCTTAAATGAGTTTTGTCTGTTTGCTGCTTCCCCCAAATATTTTTTCCTGTTATTTTCTTTAAGTGGATTTACCCTGTCTTTTTCCTCTTTTCCTTTCCCCCAAAGAAGAAGACTGTGGAGTTTGAAGTTTGTAACTGGAATATATTCATTAATGTTTTTTTAAAAATGAAAATTGCTCAGTTTAAAAACAGAAGAGCACAACATTGTCAGCAAAAATCTTAAGTGTTGTCCATCTGTATACAGAATAGAAATGGATTGGAATGTAGTGAAAGAAGCAGGGAAGGGAGAGGGATTGGCATTCTCCAGCATTGTAATTGTATCTTCAGGGCTCTCTTTAAACGACATCACTTTTTAAGAATTATTATGTGGTAACCCATGTCTGTTTTTAATTCTATTTTTATTGGATTTTAATTTTGTGCTCAGCAGTTCTGTGCAGGAATTACTGTGGTAGTGTCCTACATTCTCAGTAGCATGTTCCCTTGGAGAAGTAAGAAAAGTTTTTGTGTTAGTGAAGTTTTCAACTGACTTTTTCAGATTCAAGTGGCTGTACTGACATCAGAAAAGCATAAAGTTCAGGAACAGCTGCGAACATCTTCGGAGCAGCACCAGCGTATGATGAGTGCTTGCCAGCAAAAAATTGCAACCCTGCAAGAAGAGTGCAGAGCAGCCCAGGTATTCCAGTGGAAGAAGTAATCTTAGAGGCTTAAGAAGGGAGATGACTTGCACTCTCTGCTTCTTCAAAAATATTTTGCAGATTTTTCACTCTTCTCTTTTTGTCTGTCAAGAATTGCAAATTGCCCCAGTAATTGAGTGGTGGTATAAAGGACAAGCCAGATGTCCTGGTTGACATGTATTACTTGGGATGAAACATCTGGACTTGCGTGCTTCTATTTCCAGTAGGGAAAAACTTGTGGTAGTGGGGAGCCAGGGTTTATTTAAGATGATCAGTAATTATACACTCAGGGAAAAGAAAAGAGCACAAACGAAAAGGGAATATAACTTGCTTCATATAAAAACAATTAACACAGATACCACTTTAAAGAAAAAAAAGCTGTGAAAAATATATTTGCAAGCACCTTTTAATATGCTGAAATATGAGCAGGTTCTTAATTGGCAGCTGAAGTACATGGAAAACTGACACTGTTGCTGAAGTTTATTGTTTCTGGGATTTTTTGCTCATATAACACTGTTTGATGGTCCTGCAATGCAGTGTTTGCATTGGAGACAAACAGATTCAAAATATAGTAGGATTGTTATGTTCAAACCACCTTTATGGGGATTACAGCACTACTCTATGGCCACTTCTGTATGGTAGGTGTGCATCCTGTGCCCCTTCAGCAACAGCTGAATGCAGTGTGTCAAAAACACTTCAAAATTTTAAAAAGCTGAACTGAAGTGGACAAACTTTGTGATTGCTGCTACAGGAGGTTTGCCTTAGTTATCCTGGTACACATGGACCATGATTTTACAAATGTATTCTTCATACCTGGGTGCTTACAGTACCTGTCTGTGGTGGCTTGCTCTGTGATGCTGTGAAATCAACAAGGTTGTAGATCTTCCATTCTGGCATGGCTTGAACCTCTTGGAGCATTAGGTTTCCTGTTTAGATGCCCTACATAGGGAAAATATATATTATTACAAGGTTATTAGCAAAGGAAAATTCCCTCTAAAGGAAATGTGGACACCAAAACAGATCGTAGAAAACAGAAGTCAGGCTGACATTTAAGGCTGTGTACCTGAGGACTTAGGAATATTCACACAGTTTGATAGGAAGAAAAGCAAAGGATTAATTTAAAGAAAATGGCTGCAAATGTACAGACTCTGAAAATCTGGACCAGTGGCTATTCAGACTCAGTTCTGTAGAATTTCAGACAGCAGTTCAGCTGAAGGGAAAGTTTCCAAAATCCTCCTCTTGGAGATGGGACCATTTTAGTTACCTGTAAAGGAGAGTGACTAATGAATCCATGAGCTTGTCCTAAGATCTAAGAAAGAAAACCTGTGTCAGTGTTGTTTTTTTTTTCAGAGGAATATGCAACGTGAGTACTGGAAGGGTGGCAATAATCTTTGCGGTATAGTGTACAGTCAAGGATGAAGCTACTGTGATGTGAGGCAATTTTCTATATGTCCACAGAAACTCAGGCAACAGTTGAATTTAGAAGAAAAGACAGACCAAACACCTGTACAGTCAACTAGAATATTACATCTAGTGCTGTGTAATACCACTGCAAGACTGACTTCTCAGAATTATGCATAACTTTATGGCACATTAGAATTTTTGTCACCCTTGTAGTATTAGAGAGAAACAGAATTATTCCTTTTTTTGTATTTTCTGTCACCTTTGCCTTCATTTAAAGCTGTTCATAGAACCCCTGGCTTATGAATTTGTCAGTTGAAAGCAGTTTTTGAATTTTCAAGTATTCTTTCTTTTCTTTAATACCGGTATGTTGAAAATCAGTGTCAAGTTTCATATTATAGGATACTCAGTTGAAATCAAAAGAAACGTTGTTATGGTGGTTGCTGTTTTAATTATTTATTTTGAAGAAGGAAATGCAGCAGGTGGTTTTAATTTTTTTCAGTGCAAGATGCATTTCATTATAGAGAAATACGGGAGTAATAGTCAATATTATAACTTACAGGTTTGTTTTCTGTGTGATAGGCTGAACAAGCATCTGTTACATCTGAATTTGAGAGCTACAAAGTCCGTGTTCATAATGTTCTAAAACAGCAAAAAAGTAAATCTACTGCTCGGACAGAATCTGAAGGAGCCAAACAAGAAAGGTAAAACTAACGTTTTTACTTGATCAGTAATCTGACTGTGGCACTGCCTAGCTGAACAGAAGAAATATTATCAGTTCCTACTGTCATGGTGCTATATTAGCTTCTAATAGCTGGATTTGTCTTTTTAACCATTATTTTTGTGTAGATCACCTATTGATCACCAGTTGGAAGGAGAAGTAAGGTCTTAGAATGTTTTTTATGACTGTTATGAGCAGAAATTAGCCTGCACATTCTGTGTAGACTCGACATGTCATTTTCTCTGATGTGAAGTAGCCAAGTGCCATTTGCAGCTAAGAAGAAAAGAGCTGATTGATTCAGTTCAGCTGAGCTCACTTTGAACTTTTTCAGGAATGAGTGGTTTAGTGTAGGTAAAGCTCTGGATGCCAATTCAGTCATCAGTTACCACAGATATATGAAATCCTGTATGTTGTAGGAAAGACTTGGGAGGAAAGAGTTACACTAACAAAAGTTCCTTGAAAATCCTTTAAGTGCAGTCATAAGCCAGATGAATTCAGATTCACTTCAGAAAATGTCTCACTGCAAAAGTCAATCAGTTTCTGCAAGTTATTTTTATTAGTCATTGATGACTGCCCCTAGTGACAGACTGGGTGTTTATGTGTGAAATGTCCGGATTCGTTTCTGACACGGACGTTCAGTCGGTACCGTCAATTGCAGAGGAAAATCCACCAGAGGGCGACTTGTGCCTTGCTAGAGGACTTGGGTTTAGGGCTGGTTCGGGGTTTTTGAAACATTCTTGCTTTTGAAACAACCAAACTGTGAAAGTTGCATTTATTTGTCTCTCCTTTTTGCAGAATTTTGAGAAATTCTGGTATTGTTAATTTTTTTTTATGAGAGAGAACCATCTTGGAAACAAATTGGATAAGCAATAAACAGATGACAAATGGTTCCCAAAGAAATGATCTAAAAGTATCAACTCTCAGGATGAGTGAGATACACAGTTCATGAGATAATGGAGGTGTCTGCATATATAAACACAGAAATCAGTAAAAAAAAGAATGTGTGTGACTTAGGATTTTTTCTTCCTGGTATTTCTCATTTTGAATTGTTTCTGACCAACTGAGTTTATCTGTTATGGATGTGATGTTACTTTCTAGTAATTTGTTCAAAATCTACTCTAACCATTTGTCCCCTGTATTTGGTCTTATTGAACTGATTTAGTAAGCATTTACTGAACAAACAAAAAAAAAGCCTCACCACATTTAAGAAGAAATTTTTTCTCCCATCTGATTCCCATATATTATTTTCCTTCTGTCTTGTGTCTCCTTGAAGTAGAAAGTGCTGTCAGTCATGCTTCCTACCCCAAAAGTAGCATCTCCAGCAGTTCAGATGGGATATGGCAAACCTATTTGTATCTATGTTGAAACAGGATCTGATTGTTTCTGCTGTAGCCACATTCTAAGATTATTTTGGTCTCAGTGCTGTGTTGATTTATTAATAAATACGCAAATTGGATGAGCTACCCAAAATGTTGTGAATATCATATAAGTTCTGAAATAATGTAATTATTTTAAATGCATGTTGTGTATTCCTTTTTCTTCCACGTGCAGGGAACAGTTGGAAATGGTGATAGATCAACTTAAAGTTAAGCTGCAAGATGCTCAAAATAATTCACAGATGAATGCATCTGAACTCCAGGCATTGCAGTCTGAACACGACACCCTCCTGGAAAGACACAATAAGATGCTACAAGAGACTGTTGCAAAAGAAGCAGAACTCCGTGAAAAGTATGGTCTGCTGATGAATAGATATGGATATTTTATTTTGTTTGAATTTTAACGTCTTAGCATGTAGAAGCCTGTAACTGTACTACACAAAGAAAAGGCATGTTGCTGAAAAAGTTAAAGGAATTTCAAAAGGATTGTTTGCTATTTTTCACGAGCCATCAGAAATTTCCACATTGATAGTGAAATAGTAACTGATAGGGGAATTTGAGATTTCTGCAAGCCTTCTACCTCTTAACTATCAGATCTAAAAATTAACATTTTTTAAACACACTGGCTATTTTTAAATCTAATGTCCAGCACCACATTTGTGTTCTACCACTCTACTAAATTTTATGGATTAAAAAAAATGAGATAGTTATGTGCAAAGCAAACAAGTTCACTGACAAAATACCTAGTTCTTGTTCACCAAGTGCCTTACTTACAGAAAGTACTGTATTTTAAGTTTGTGCTTGCCAGAGGCTTCATTTGCCTTAATTTTCTTTCAAAATGAATGGAATCTGTTTAATCTGTATTGCTTCTTGTAAAATCACATGAGTACCTAATACCTGAGCTCCTCAAAAAGAGTCTGTCATTGTCTTTTCTTCTCCATTTAGGGTACAAAGATATCCACATGAAGTATTAATTAGAAATTTATATTGGGAACTGTTGACCTCTTGTCACTGTCTTTGTACAGTTTTATCTGTTCCTGATAGCTACATAATGATTCACTGTAGTCAACCAAATTATGTTCTGCATTTTTCTGGAAACAACCCATTTCACAGTTGGTTCCCTTTCTACCTAAGCACTGGTCTTTTCTGCTCTGGCTCTGTTTAATTCTGTATGCTTATAAGGGTAAGTCCTAGTCCTGGGCTTAGTTTTTCCGTAAATGCATTTGTTTAATTGCTTGTGACTTTATTTATTTATTATATTATTATATATAATGTCTTTATTATATATTATTATTTATTTAATGTATTTACTTGCTTGTGACAATTTTGGCATGCTTCTGGAGTACCTCCAAACCAAGTACAAATGATGAGTTACTGACATTTCTCTTGCTAACAGCTACACTCTTCTGCGCTGAAAGTTGAGGTTTAAAAAAATAAACTTACCTTCTTAGAAACCTGTGTTTTTAGAAGTCCCAAGTAAGTGTCTGGTAAATAAATGTTATAGGAAGTGGAGTGTAAGTGACATGCCCTGTATGATACTATAAGCAGTCATGATGCAGTTTTAGAATTTAAGAATGTTTAGATCGCAATGTCTCTTAAGTCTTTCATTATTTCCCAGAGGTGTCTGAATTTTTTGTTCTGAAGTAGAAGTCAAGAGTTTAGATAGCACAGTGCATTCATATGATAAGTAATGTGTAACTTCTTCAGTCTCAGATTTTCCCTGTAAAAAGAGGACTTAAAATGAAAAAAAGTTGCACACATAGTCATTCTAAGAGAATCATACACATGAAAATTGAAAACTGCCTCAAACTGTAAAAATTTTGAAATGTAAAACTTACAGTGTTTGGTGCTTGTGTCTTACTCTTTGTGCATACACTGCTTTCAGACTCTGCACAATACAGTCTGAGAACATGGTCATCAAAACAGAGCACGCCCAGGCACTGAGTCAGCTGACAGCCCAGAACGAAGCTCTCCGGAACAATTTCAGAGATCAAGTCAGGAATCTGCAAGAAGAGCACAGAAAGACGGTAGAGACACTTCAGCAGCAACTCTCCAGAGTAGAAGCTCAGCTCTTCCAACTCAAGAGTGAACCAGGCACTAGAGGTAACTTCCAGGCAGAATACCATGTTTTCAGGGGTTAGTTAGAGATTTGTGTACCTCAGACTGAAGCTAAAACATGTTTACAGTGCTTGATTCTGTAAAATCACCAGCAACCTTTTCTGGGAAATCTGCAGCATTATTTTAAACACAGGTACCAAGTCAGGAATGCATCTTTGTTGTTATTTATTGTCACTTCAGAACCCTAAGGTCCTTGAATACATCCAGAGGAGGGCAACAAAGGTGATGGAGGGGCAGGAAGGATTGTCCTGTGAGGAACAGCTGAGGACTCTGGGTTGGTCTAGTTTGGAGGAAAGCAGACTGAGGGCAGCCTCATAGCTATCTTACAGATTCCTGAGTGGGGGAAGTGAGGAGGGAAGTGCTGAGCTCTTTTCCCGGGCATTCAATGATAGGACATGTGGGATTGGTTCAGAGCTGCCATGGGGAGGTTCAGACTGGTCATTAGGAAGCATTTTCTTACTGAGAGGGTGGTCATACGCTGGAACAGGCTTCCCATTGAAGTGATTGATGCTCCAAACCTATCGGTATTTTAAGAGGCATTTTGACAATGCCCTTAATAATGTTTTAACTTTTGATCATTCTTTAAGTGGTCAGGCATTTGGACTATATACTTGTTGTAGGTCACTTCCAACTGGAACTATTCTGTTCTGGAATCTGCATCACTGATACCTATTCTGCAGTATCTGCAATATCAGACAGATGGAGGGTAATTACTTTGTAAATATTTGGTGTTCTTCTTATCATGTTGTCTCAGGTTTTGGAGCGTGCTGTACATCTGCTTCAAGTATGAAGTGTAAAGCTAAAGAAAAGTGTATTGGAAGCTGTTTTAAGAATGTTATTTGTATACATGCTATTTATTATACTTGCTATTTGATCCTTCTTCCAGTTTAAGGTTTTACTGTCTTCAATCTCAAGTGCTATTTTTGTATCTGTAAAGTTACTAATCAGGATGTAGTTGGACATTTGCCAAGCAGCAGAAGCAGTTTAAGAAGTTGATCTGTTATTACTGAAATAGAAGGGTCATGCACACAGTAATAAAACAGAAGAATTTACACCTCCCACAGGAATGGTTGAAACAAAAGCAAATTGTTCTGCATTAAAGGTATTTGTTATTCTTACCATAGCTAAAACGCATCTTCAGGGAGATGTGCATGAAGGTTTCATAGTCACTGAAATAAAAATTGCCAATCAAGTTTGGGTGTAGAACCAGACTTTGATTGGAATGGCCATTTGGACATGAAAGGCTGTATTTTACTATTAAAAATGTTACGTGCGTATCTGGCTTTTTCTTTTGGCTTCACCTTCCCCAGCATTTTGAAGACTATTTTATGCACCACTCTCAATCCCTGACAGTCACACCTAGGAAATAACTCTTCCAATTTCATTCTGGTATGAACATCAGTAAGTATCTTTCAGGTCCAGCTGTTTCAAATCCAGCAACAAAGAGCTTGAGGGAACGGCGGAACACTGACCTTCCTGTCCTCGATGTGCACACTGTTGCTAGGGAAGAGGGAGAAGGTATGGAAACAACAGACACAGAGTCTGTGTCCTCAGCTAGCACCTATGTTCAATCCTTGGAGCAACTTTTGAACTCATCAGAAACAAAGCCTGGTAGGTAGAACATGGCTTTCAGAAGCACTTGCCTACAGGTTGCAGAAGTTCGTGCCCTCGGATGTTTTAGAGCATTGTGTTTTCATTTGCTTTTAGGTGCAAGACACAAGTCTAGTCAAGTGCCATTGAGTTTACACTGTCCTGAATTTTTGTAGGAGTTTTGTCATTGAGTAAGGACTAACAGTAGGACATTCCTACAGGTTTTAGTGATTTGAAGATGCCATATTTCTGAGATTTTAAAGGGAAAAGACAGGGTGTGCAAGTCAGTGAATAGTTACAGAAATTTTTGTATTCTGGATGAGTCTCTGCTAGGGACAATTAAGTGCTGATTTAACCCTGTAATGAAAGGATAAAATTTCTGCTTATCTTAAAGAGCCTTGTTAGTACAGTACTTTATTCGTAAGGGTTTTTTTAGGAAAGTGAAATCCAGCATGAAAAACAGTGTTTTAGGAGCTCCCAAAAACCAGAAAAATATATGCTAGCATATAATCCTGTTTTAAAGGTCTACTGAACACTTAAAACTGTTATACTGAACACTGATAACTCTTGAAAATCTCCATTTATGGGTAGGAAACAAGGAGAAAGTTAAAATCAGATATCTTGAGGTACTCTAGAACTATTTTGCCAGCCCCCTTCTAATATATAAATAGAAATAGATCAGAAAATAAGCATGTAGCAGCAGCATTGATGCCTGTTAAGTCTGCACTCTGACTTTGCATGAATTCTGTTCATAAGCAGCTACATTAATCAAGTCCTGATGTTAAATTAGTACAAAGTAGATGCAAGTGCTTTTTCCTTCTCTTAGTTTTCTTTTCCAATTAATTGCAGAACCATCTCAGTGGCAAGCAGATCTCACCAAGGACGAACTGATTCAGAAACTAAACACAACAACTAAGAGTGCTGATCACTTGAATGAATTACTTCGTGAATCAGAAGCTACCAATGCAATCCTAATGGAACAAATAAAGGTTAGCAGACTCACAAGAGATGTGAGGACAGCTCTAATTTCTATGATCTGTTTCTTGGACCAAATATCTTTCAGAAAATCCCAGTCTATAAAATTTTGGTGATGTAAAACTTAATTTGGGAGGGGCTTTTATTCCACAGGTCTAATTAGTGCTTCCAGAGTCTACTTCAGTTTTTTGGGTTTTTTCCACCGCAGTTTCTAGGTGGGTAGGCATGAAGGGGAGGGGGAGAGGAGTTTTGGAGTAAAAGCTTCTACAAGAAAACTTCAGGAGTTTGGAAGTTTAATGTTTAGTAAAGGGTCTATACTATTTTCACTTAGATAAAAGCAGTAAATCCCAAGGGAAGCATTGTCTGGTTTCTCTTTCTATAACCTGTCTTAAGTTAAAAGAAGACACATGAACTAATGTATGAGTGAGCTCTCTGAAGACATTTCTAAATGTACTAAGCCTTCTTTTCTAAAATGCTTTTAAATTAATATAATCAGGTTTCTGAATTATTTAACTGTTCCACTGTTACTACTCTTTTATCACTGATATTGTATCTCTGTACTGCACAAATTTTATCCAAAAAGGTTATTTTTAGTGAATAATAAGTTATTTCTTACAACATTATCACATATTTAATTTTCACTGAAATTTTGTCCTGAATATGTTGTTAAACATGCATTATTCTTTTTGAAGCAAGATGCACAATTAATTTCTTAGCTCTTCAAAAGACCTTTGTTCAGTTACTCGTTAAATGAAGCAAGCAGTATTACATATTTTTTCCCTCATCCGCAGCTTCTTAAGAATGAAATAAGAAGATTGGAAAGAAATCAAGAGAGAGAAAAGTCTGTGGCTAATCTAGAATACTTGAAGAATGTTCTATTGCAGTTCATATTTCTGAAATCAGGAAGCGAGAAGGAACGGCTGCTTCCAGTAATTGACACCATGTTGCAGCTCAGCCCTGAAGAGAAGGGGAAGCTGGTTGCAATTGCCCAAGGTAGGTGGTGTTCAAAATATTGTCACAAAAAAAGAGGAAAAGGTAAAAAGGGAAAGGATTGTTCTGTGCTGTCTGTTGTGTAGACCTTTGAGAAAAAAACAAAACTTAGTATCATAATGCCAATGAACTAGTCATAAAACCATTTTCTTTGTTAGAAAGTTACCATTCAGTTTTCAATAAACAGAACAAATACCGTAAAATTGACATTAAATATAATTTCTTCTGAAACATTCACATTTTAGGAAGACAATGGTAAGTTGAAAAATTTAATGTGTTCATGTTTTGAGTAGAGTTTTAAAAAATTTTGTCAAAATAGAGGTTTATATAATTGAATTATTTTCTTTGCAGATGTTCTAAACAGATAACTAAAGTGGTCTTCTCAGGCCAGTACTGCAGATCTAATATTAGTTTCAATATATTACATTTAAAGGTCTCTTAAAATATGCTCTTCATTGAAAAAATAAAGGAACTAGGGAAGGACATAAAAAGAGTAAGGCATTTGCAAGAAATTAACACATGACTTCTGTTTACAATAATGTTCTGTCTCTGCTTCAAATACTCTAAGCATTTGTTCCCTTAAACGCTTTTTAAGGTATTGTTTGTCGTTTCTCAATGACAGTAACTGTAGCTTCTTGTTCTTCATTAGCAACTGTCCTATACTTTATCTTAGAATTAATATAAACAGTAAGCAACACATGTACATATAAGAACTTAAAACTTGTGAGCAAAATCACATTAAAAAGGGAAGTGTTCAAGTATTACATTCCATGATAGGCTGTGCATTTGGAAAAATAAGGTGTAAGTTACACATGTTATTGCATGTTGGTGTAGTTCTGGCCTTCTAACAAAAACTGATTGGATTTTTCTGGAGAATGTTTGAAAAAGGTAATTTATCACCATTCTTAAGTACCCAAAGTAAAGTGGACTTGGTGATACAATCTATATCTATGTCAGCCCAAGAGTGAATTCCTTCCTCAGCAAGCTTGAGGACAGCGTTTGAAAAAGGATAAAGGCAGAGAATGGTGGCAAGAATATGTAATCTAATGTTGCACTGTCTAACATAATACAAAATATGTTTTTCTTCCTCCTTCAGGTGAAGAAGAGAGTGCCTCACGGCCTTCTGGGTGGGCTTCATACCTCCACAGCTGGTCAGGACTTCGATAAAACAGGGGAAACACTGAATCTTTAAAAACATTCCACAGCTGCAAAACTGAGAAATCTGACTGTAGATCTGTTGGTGTTGTAGCATTGAACTACAGGGTTTTATTTTTGTGTTATTTTCAGCTTTTTAGGCTCTACTAAGAAGGAAGCCTGCAGTAACTCTGAAAGGTGGTCCTATGTTATGCTCTGGCAGCAGTGAGCTATTTTTCTTGTAAATGTTAAAGCTGACAATAAGAACTATGAGAAGTGACAAATTAATTGCAAATAGCTTGGAAACAGAATTTGTCAACTTGTAATAGCTCTTTTGATATCAGTTTAAAAGTTTGACCTTGTATTAACTGGAATAACTAGAATTTAGATTTAAAGCATTTAAAAGTGTTTACAGTTGCTTTCACATATCACTGTCAGCTAGCTAATCTGTATGGTTAGTGTTACTCGCTGCACATTTAAGAAATTTAAAATTATTTCCTCTCTTGTGATAGCTACAAAATGTAAGATAATTAAGAAACAGAAAGGGCATTTTCTGCTTTAAAGTTGTTTACTAAATTATTTTGCTTTTGCAGAACATGAAAAATCTGTATGAAATAACAGTGCTTGTCACACCTGGTCATGGTACTGTAGTAGAGATTAAGGACATCTATGGAAGCCTTAGGATTGTACTCCAAGACTCAGAGGTCCTAAGTGAGCTGAAGCTTTCTGAGAAAGAGCTTAAGCTAGGGCTTTTTAATCTGAGGTTGGAAGTTTGTGGAAGAGACCAGGAAGAAATGTTCCATTACTGTTATGATGTCTGTAATTGGATGACAAGACTACTCATACTGACTTAGTCATAGTGAAGACACTAAAGAATGAATCTGAGCCCACAGGTCAGACTCCTAACATTAACTTCTGAGAGAAAAGAATGAAGCTTTTGTCAATAGATGCATCTTTTAAATGTTCTAATGATTGAAGATCTTATTCTCTCACTTACCTGTGTGTGTGCACATTGTTTGCACAGATATTTGCACAGATGAGATGATCTCTGTTCCAGTTTACTCAACAGAATGTTATAGGTTTTTTCCAAGAAAAATAAATTTCTACCATCTCTTCTTCTATTATCAACACAGCACCTCTTTTTATCTTCAGTTGTCTTCTCCCCTATACAGTCCATAAGGCCTTTCACCATCCTAATTTATTTGTAAGGTTTTAAAAAGCATACACATGTGTTTGAATCCAGCTTATGTTTAAACCAGAGTCTTTCTGTCTTTTTCACTCATATTTTCATATTCTCTGTGTTGTTTTACAGAGAGTCTTTCCCTGGTACACATACCAAAACTAAATATAGTTCTTCCTTTCCTATATACCTTAGCTCAGGTTCTGAGGAAATGATGCTTGTTCCTTCAATATTGCCTTTTTTCAGGCTGAAATTCATCTGAACATATGAACAACAGAATGGCAACACGTTGAGAATAAACTGTTCAGTAAGTTTTCTTTTGGTTTAATTTTTTGCTTGTTGTATATATTTCAGTACACAATCAGCAAAGCCAAAGGACTTAATTCCTTTCCACTGTCTTAGGCACTTCTGTTTTCTTCCCCTCCAATATGTATTTTAACTGGAACCTTTATGGTTTGTGCTACTGGGGAAAACATCCTCGGTGGACTTCCAGAACGTAGAACTGATCAACAGTAGTGTGAGGGACGAGTCTTTTATTTGTCTGGAGGTAGCAAACAGGAGGTTGTGTTTAGGCTTCCTTGCATTTGCCTTTGGAATGATTTACCTTATCTTCAGCATTTGCGATTTGGACCAGATCTCGGATGTTGGATTCAAACTCCTTATTCAGCTGGATTTGGTTAATGGCACTCAGAAGAATGCCAAAACAGCAACAGGAGAGATTTGAAACATGTATAAAAATAAGTGCTAGTCATCCCCCTGCTGTAATTTTAACAATGAAAGCACATGAGTAGAAGGGTATGGCTTTGCCTCACTTAGTTCACACTCCCTTTGCAGCTGACCTGATTTAGTCTCCGCTATTGCTTAAGAACTGTGACAAGTTCCTCTTAAAATGCACATATTTCAGAACTGTAAATTATTGAACATTGTAAGCTGTGAATAAAGGTGTGCAAGTAACATATATCACTGGCTGTATGAAATACCAGTTGCTTATTGACTTCTTTCAAGTCTGAGTTGCATGCTCACTGTTTTTAGTAAAACTTGAGTACCGTACTTATGAATGGAGTGAACAGCTTGCATTAATATATTTTTTTTACAATGAAAGATAGAGATCTTAATTAATGTAAAAATATTTTAATAGCTGTTACTGAACTGTTTTCTGTTGCTAAGATTGCCAGAACTTAGCTATGTGGCAATAAACTGACTGTAAGAAAATAAAGTTTAACAGACACTTGAGTAAATGGCATAGAAGAACATGAACTGGAAACAGGATTATTTTGCATAGAGAACTTTTTATATGTCATATATTTGCATTTTAATGTACAGCATTGTAGCTGTGATTTGCTTTCAAAAAGCAGTTTAAAGATTTAACTAGTACTGCTACTTCTTGATATACTGTGGTGTTCTTTATTGGAAGAGCACTGTGCTGACTTTGCTTTCTGGTTCTTTTTGTTTTCTTTACAGTGCCACATTTATTAGAATGTTTCACAGAAAATATCACCCTTGCCCAAAATGTTTATAAGCTTAGGACCAATTTTTATCTTTTAACAGCCTGCCTTTGGCCCAAGCATAAGGAGGGCATAATAATAATAATAATAATAATCATAAATTCTGCTGTCACTATGCAGATTATATAGTAATTAAAAGCCAAAAATGGGAGTGATTCAACATGCCCAGACGTGTGCTGTGGCTGAATTTTTAGCTACCTAATGTTGACTAAAAATGGGTTATATGTCTTTCATTTTCCCTTTACCCAGAAGGGAGACTCATCTATGGAAACAAAAAGTGCTCCAGCTGAAAGACAGGAAGATCAGAGCTTGTCAGGCTGTTGTACAGATGTGGCCAGTTGAATCTGCAGTTCAGGATGGCCAAAGTGAACCATGTTAGAAATTATACACAAGAGAGTAAGGTTGCTTTTTTTCTTTCATGACCCTCCTTCCCCAAAGTATAACTGTGAGAATACAGAGTTATATTATTTTCTAAATTTAAATCTTTAATCCTCCTTCATCTATCTCCCTACATCTGTTTGCTGTGATAAGGGATGATATACCATGAAATTGTGGAGGAAGGCCTAAAAATTCTCCTTATTTTGTACTAAGTGACTTTGAAGGCAGCTTAAACATACATGCTTCATTTGGCTTATGCCTTGGCTTCACCCAGTGCACCAATACTTCCTAAACTACCTGCTAGTTCTACTATTGTTGGTACTGTGAAAATATCTCCCTTAGAAGCCTTGCAAATAGCAGTCACCACTCACAAGCAGAGAAACCAAATGTATGAAGAGACAAAAATATATTTGTTGTAGTAATTTCAGAATTGCTAGTCTGGATAGATAAATATTTTGTTTGGAAATAATGTCTTTGATGGCCTTTTCATGTGGCCATCACTTCAATAAAATTCACCTTTACTCAACAGAGTGCCTTTTTTTTTTCCCTGAATGCCTGTTCTTACCTGAGAAAATGCTACTCAGGTGCAAGGTAGAAAACAACGACTTTCTACCATTTTATTTAAGAGATTTTTATGGATATGGTATAATATCCACAGCCTCTACTTTGGAAGGGAGCTACAGCAATGGATTCTTCTGGGTGAACAGAAAAGAAATTGGTTTGTTATAGAGTTTCTTTAGGAAAAAAAAAAGCTCATTTAAGTGACTTCAAATGTGTTACTATATTGTCACCAGCAATCTGACATTATTAGACATGAAGGAGAGGAGGGTTGCAGAAGCTATTAATGTCCTTATTAGCAGGATTTGGGTACTAACTACCTTACAAATCAGCATGCGTTTCTAATTGCACTCAACTTTGAAATTGACATAATTCCCTCTTCCCTAATACGCTGTGATAATTTTTCTTTATCTGCGTAATTGTCCTAGTGCAAAGATTACATGCTCAGTAGATGACATCTTGCTTGGTTTAATTTAGCAAGAGTTTGGTATGTTTATTTTCTTGCCAACCATTTTTCTTAGACCATGCTTATTACACAAATACGTGGTCAGAGAGGGGATCAAAAGCCCTAATATCAAATGGGTATTAGGGTCAAAAAAGAGAGCCTCATACTTCCAGCCAACTTCTAACAGCTTTCAAATAAATGTGTATATGCTATGGGGAAGGGAAATAATAATCTGACTACTTTTTAAATGAATTTGATTAAAATTTATCATATGGTTGTGAAAGGATGAGAAGATGCATCTCAGATTCAGGAGCTTCCTTCCTTTCCTTCCTGTCCTGTGTTTCTCAGGCTCATTTTGAGGATTCAGGCTGGATTGAATAGTGAAGACTGAGAATAGTAAAACAAGTATAGAAATGAACAGCAGCTACTACTCCAAGAAATCAGCATGTCTTGGTATTGGCAAATCATTTTTTTGTTCACTGTCAGTTGAATGCCTAAAGGCTTCTTAAGAATCCAGGGTAAATGTAATCATTGTCAAAAACAGTGTGCTGTTTCGGGCATGGGCACCGTCCCAGTCCTCCCAGAGCAGCCTTTGAAAGTGTTTCAAGGTAGACATTGGACAGCAGCTGTGTATGAGCATAGGATTTAAGTGGGGTTTATTGTTTCATTGCCTGAAAATCGAAGCTTGTTCTGAGAACACTCAGACTGCTTCCGAAGGGGAGGTGCATATTAACTCATGGCTCTCGTCCTTTGCAGCATGCAGAGCATCTCAAAATTAAAAACCATATAAACCATCATAGAGCTCCAGAAAAAGGCTTTTACCCAAATAGTGTTTTACTGTTATTACTCCCCTTTGTGGAGTTAAGTTGCTGATGCTCAGCATTACTCTTGCCAAGGGAGAAGGCCAATCATATCATTCTGACTTTAGCATTCACATATTTATACAGACTAGTTAATGTTCCTCTCACATCTTGTCACAGCAGTGACTTAAACCTGCAGCTGTAGCAGTCCAGGTGAAGCTGCCCACCTGTGCAAGGGGACAGGTAGGTGGTCCCTCTGCTCCAGGGGCAGAGGGCTACAGCCTCTGGAACAGGGGAGAAGAGCAGATGGTGGTGATAAAAACCTGAAACAGCTCCTGTTGCTGATGTGGCAGCTCTCTGTCCCTGCCCTGGCTACCCACCAGCCTTTCTCTTGGAAACCGGTTAAACCAGTTGATTGCAGTGGTGGGGGATAGTGGATATCTTGCAGGAAGAGGATTTTCAGAAAACGCAGAAAAGCTAAGGATAAGCCTTGTAACATTCTGGGAAAGATAGGAATTGCAGTGACAAAAAGCTTGAAATAGAAAAATTACTTTTACTATAAAAAATGTGAGAATAATACCATGATCTCCAAGAGTCATTATTTATTAAAGTACCTCTTTTGTGGTGCTGCCATCAGTTTTTTCTTTAGCCTTTACTGTGTCTGCACAAGTACTGATCTTGTCAGGAAGCAGAAATTTATGCTGCTAAATATGGAATTTTATTGATCAGTTTTGCAGAGATTTGAGATTGATCAATAAAAGTTATATCCTTGGTTTTGCAGTCTCCTTCCCTCTTCCAAGAAAAAATTACGCCGAATATACTAGGTGTGTCTAAAATGCATGAAGCAAAAATCTGACTTCTTTTATATGGATGTCAGAATGATCACTAAAATGTCTTCCAGTATTCTGAGCAAACTACATATTGTTTTTAATAATAGCAATGTTTTTTAGAGATGTCAAATAGCGGTCAAAACTTATTTATTCGATTGATTAGTGGAGTTAATAATGTTTAGCAAAAGTGTGAAACCTAAACAATTTTTTACCTGTTAATTCATTAACAGCTTTGCTAAGAGTATTTAGCTGGACACCCCATGTTCAAAAATTATTCTTACTTACATGGTCAAAGTTTCCTTCACTGTTGCTTTAGCTTTATAGCTTTGGAGGTGTGACATGAATGCTGACACAGTTTACAATTTAAATCCATTTATTATGTTAAGGTAAACAACCATGGGGCTGCTCTGATAACAGGCTCTCAGAGTCAGAATAGGCTTAGATTGGATATTAGAAAGAAATTCTTTACTGTGAGGATGGTGAGGCTCTGGAACAGTTGCCCAGAGAAGCTGTGGATGTCCCATCCCTTGAAGTATCCAAAGCCAGCTTGGATGGGGCTGTGAGTAACCTGGTCTAGTGCAAGACATCCCTGCCTCTGGGATGTTGGTTGGAACTACATGATCTTCGAGGTCCCTTACAACCCAAACCATTCTATGAATCTGCAGTTGCATGAAGTTCTGGAAGAAAGCAAAAGCTCGAGCAGATACCACAGTTAGAAGTTACTTATTTGTGTCTCTTCATACCACTCTGGCAAAATCATAAAATACTTTTTCATTTCCAGAAAAAGAACTTGATGTAAAAATGCTGATTGTCACTATCTGAATGAACAAAGACACAAAGACTCCAATTCATCAGAAGGCAAAAGAAGGCTATTTATTATTAAATTCCACTAGTTTATATAGACCCTTTCACTACTACCAGAAGTTGGTTGGTTAACAGCAATAACACACCTCTATTACCATAGCTTAAGTGAAAGAAACAATGTGGAAGGTGTTACGAAAAACAGTGCAAGAAAACACCACCTGCTGTTTTGAGAGAGAACTTACTTAAAAAAATTTGTTTATATAATTTCCTGGGAAAGTGAGAAGTCTTTCTCTTGGGAAGCAGTTAGCAGGCCGGCTGCTAGAATTTCTCACAGACACAGATTCTCAGCTTCACAGCTGATATTTGTGATTATAGACAGGCAGTCAAATTCTTTGACCAAGCAGCTGCCTTCTCATCTGTCCTCAATAACCCTTCCTTTCTCACTTCTTCCCCAGCCTACAATAATGGCCTTGTTCAATGTCAGCAGAGCTGATCATGCATTTAGCTCTGAATGGGTAAAGGCTCTGTGGCTGTCACTTAAGAGTGACAGAATCATTTAGGTTGAAGAAGACCTTGAAAATCAAAGAGTCCAGCTGTTAACCTGGCACTGCCGAGTCCATGTCACTGAAGTGGCACTGCCAGGTGCAGTACAAAAAGTTTGGTATTTCAACAGTGATGGAAAATGTAAAGTAGTCTGGAAACAGAACGTCAAAAGTATTTGCCTACTTAAAACTGCATTTTACTCTGGTCTTAAAGGGAGAGATGAGAGTAAAAATAAAACAGCATTAATTTTGTGATTAATACGCTGGTGTGGAGACACAGAGTCCAAATTCCCTGGTCTGCCACATGCTTCCTTTGTGAATTTAATTTCAGCGTCTCTGTCTCTGTTTCCTGACTTGCCTTCTGGGGATAATGGCACTTCTCTACCTGATGCCAAGTACATTAGCAGCAGAATGTTAAATTTTGTGATGGGTTTTTAAGCTGAAATAAGTAGGCAGATTGCCACATTTTCTTTAAATTGCATAGGAAGAAAATCGTCATAGCCTGCATTATACTGGAATGGAAGGAATGATCTCTTTCCGAGTCTGTGGTGTTTTGTGAATCCTATTAAATTACTTGCCTGAGTATTCTGGACTGAATTTTACAAGTTAATTAGAATGCCAGCATGCTCTAATACTATGTAATGGACAATTAATAACAATTAAAAATTGTTATTTCTGTTGTAAAGCAAGACAAAACAAAAATTTAAATCAGACCCTAAGGCGCAAACTTACTGCAAAGTGCACGCAGCCAGGGTAGGGAAACTGTGAAACTGAATTCCTGGCTTTTCTTGGTACTTAGCGTTTCCAAAAGCTGCTAGTACTTAGTGTTTGGCATTTGTACATGTTTGGGGAAGGCTCTCCCACTCTCTATGAGAATGCTTTTCCTACTTTGAGATTACATTGCTAGCAGACTAGGCTTTAGGGATTTCATCTTTAAAAGCCTTGGAAAACTGTACATGGTGTGATTCACTTGCTGTTGAATCCATTCAAGTGCTCTCCAAAGGAAGCGCCACAATGGCTGTGCTTGTTGGCTGGCACTGCCTGTTAATTATTTCCAGAATTTACTGTTTTGCAGCCCTGGTAGTTGCACACCTGCCCAGCCGCCTCCCTGCCCTTTCAGGCTATGCTGGTCTGAGGTGCTGCTCTTTAGCAGCCAGGGACAGCCATCTCCTACAGCTCCCCAGGAGGACTGGCAATGAGAGAGACCCTGAAATCCTTGCAGACAAGCTGACGTTAATTAAAGACATTCATGAAGCTGCCTACAAGTAATGGCAGACTGCCCAAAGCAGATTAGAAAAAACTAGAAGGGTTGTATTACTTCAGCTGGCACAGAATCAGTACTTACTTATTTAGATGATATAAGGAAGCTTTGCTGATAGACTCATTAAAATGGGTGGGTTTGGTTGTTTTGTGGTTTGTTTTTTTTAATTGAGGGGGGGTGGTGTGATTGGTTTTTCAACATAATCACACAATTGTTGAGGTTGGCAGGTAGCTCTGGAGGTCACTCATCCAACCTCTCTGTTGAAGCATGGCTACCTACAGCCAGGTTCCTAGGATCACATGCAGATGGCTATGGAGATGGAGTATCTTCAAGGGTGGAGACTCCGCAGCCTCCACAACCTCTGCCAGTGTTCGGTCACTCTCACAGTGAAAATTTCCCTGATGTTCAGAGAGACCCTCCCGTATTTCAGTTTGTTTCCCCTGCCTCTGTTCCTGTCACTGAATTCCACTGAAAAGACACTGGCTTTGTCCTCCTTTTACCCTCTCTTTTCAGATATTTTTATTAATTGGTAAGATGTCCCTGAGCCTTCTATTCTTTGGGCTGAGCAGTCCTAGCTCTTTTTCTCTCCTCACAGGAGAGGTGCTCTAGTCTCTAAATAATCTTAGTGGCCATTTGATGGGCTCTTTCCAGTATGTCCATTTCTCTCTTGTACCGGGAAACCCAGAACTGGGCTCAGCCCTCCAGGTGTGGCTTGACCAATACTGAGTAAAGGGGAAAGATCACATTCCCCTCTTCTGGCAAATCATCCCTTCCCTTTCCAGCCATATACTCTATTTTCCCCTTTATGCAGAAATGTGTTCTGTGTGATGCTGAAGTCTTGCTCTGTTTGATTCCTCATCTTGGCAAGCAAAACTGAAGCCTGCCAAGGAGAAAAATAACCAATCAACAAACAAAAGTACTACAGGCAGTCTGTGTTTCTACAGCTGTAGTCCTCTCTAGATCCATGCTTCTAGCACAGCCATCACCTTTTGTGCATCATAGTCCCAAAAATTTACATTTTTTTTCCTCATTCTGATGGATACCGAAGTAGATGTGCTCCATGTTTGAATTATTCTTTCTGATCTATGCTCACTCATCCCTGTTTGTGCTGATCTTCACTGGCTTAACATATTCCTTTGAGCTGTCTTCTTGGAGCCATATAGATATTTCCTTAATCCTGGCAGGCAAATATTTGCATTTTTCATTCCAACACACACTTCCTTGTTCTGAATTTAGGGACGGCGATGGGCGGCAATACAGACGGCTCATTAATACCACCTTTTCTGTTATGCTCCTTTCCTTTGTCCATAGTCTGCCTTTTAAACTTCTCTGATTTGGAATGAGTTGCTTCGGTCCAAGTGAAGCAGAAGGTTTGGCCTCAGGTTTGGCAGCATTGGAGGTAACTTTCTTACATTTACTTTACAAACTGCTGTGCCTAAACGAGGTGCGAGCCTTTCACCACGCCATTGCTTATTAATGCTGTTACGTGCTTAAATAATGTTGATCTAAACCAGACTCTCGCTCCAGCAAAATTCACCCAAGCCCAAGGTGTGGCGATAGGTTTCTTGCTACAAATTATCCCGCACTACCCCACCACGTGTAGGAAACAGTGAAAATACTTGGAATTGTTTTGACAGCAATTTTCAGTTCTGGAAAAGAAAAGAAAAGAAAAGAAAAGAAAAGAAAAGAAAAGAAAAGAAAAGAAAAGAAAAGAAAAGAAAAGAAAAGAAAAGAAAAGAAAAGAAAAGAAAAGAAAAGAAAAAAGAAAAGAAAAACACAAAACCAGCAACAGCCGCTCCCAGGCACCTATTTCACGTAACTCTGCGGAGCGTTCCGGCCGCCGCATCTCCCTCAGGGCTGACAGAGGAGGCGAACGACTCCTCCCGCGGGCCCAGCGGGAAGCACATGGGGCGGAGGGACCCCAGCTCTTGGTAGTGACTCGCGTCCACTTCTCGGGCTGGGCGGTGGGATCCC
>VWZV01011181.1:225407-250455 GCA_013397155.1 Irena cyanogastra
GGCGGCGGCGGCGGCGGGGATCAACTGTAACAGGTAGGAGAGGCGCAGGGCTGCCCGCGCCGTCCCGTCCCGCCTCCCGCGGCGGGCGGCTGCCGAGGGCGGCGCTTTGTCTCGGCCGGGCCGCTGTCGCCGGCTGCCGCCCGAGAAAGGCGCTTTCCCGCTGCTCCCACGGCCGCCTGCGGGGTCGGGCTGGGGTCCCGCCGAAGGACGGGGGGCCCGCAGCCGTGCAGGGTGTCCCTGCTGCTCCCCCTCTGAAGTGTCCGTTCCACGGGGAAACTTTTCCCTGTCCCCGGCAGCCCCGGGAGCCGCAGCGAGGGGCACTGCAGGAATCCCTTCTGGCCGCGATCCCCTCCTCGGCGTTAAGCGCTCGCACGGAGCGCTGGGGCGGGCCCTGTGCCCTTGTTACGGCCGTCGGGAAAAACAGCCAGAACTGGGACTCGCACGTCCCGAGCGCGGCGTGAGCGCGGGCTGATGCCCAGTGCGTTAAAAGGCGCCCTGTCCTGCTCGGGTGGTGGTTGTTTTAAAAGCATCATACTAAATAACCTCGGGTGTGGATGTGGCGAGATTCGTGATGTTTTATGCATATACCACAATTAGCGAGCAGTCCTGTCTTGGCGACGGATTAATGGGGTGCACTACGGAAAGCAAAGGCTTCTCTGTTCATTGGTCAGCGTTTCAAAGCCTCTCCCTGTGCAGTTGTTTCTTGGGAAAAAATGGCCCTAAAGCGCTTGACAAAGTGTTTTTCTGCTAATATGTCAAAACCTGGAGCTGAGGCAATGAAAAAGAGTGATTTTGTCGCTGCCTTGGATTGCAGGTACAGAAACTTCAGCCTGTCTAAAGACGGCCTTATCTTTCCCGCGCCCGACTTCTCCTGCAGGCTCCTCCACCTCCCCGCCATACCTTCGGAGAAAAGGGGTGGCAGTTGCAAAGTCAGGCTGAGTTTGGGCTACAGAGGTGCCATCCTGAGCGAGGTGAGCCAGCGGTGCTCCCAGGGTCAGCACCCTGATTTCCGGGGCAGGATCTCACCGGCCTTGACCAGCTTTCCCTCCAGCTGCAGTGCAGCCACATGCTTAGAAAAATATGATAATGTGATTCAGGTGTCCATATGTATTGAAGTTTTTTCTTCAGATGTTCCGACAGCCACTTGCTTTCGTAGTGGGTGGTGGATGCTTCCAGGCCAGGATTCTTTCTGCATTCCTGAAAGTGGCCGAGTTGTCAGTATTTGTGCCGCCAGCGTCAGTCGGTCGCGGCTGCGCGTAGCTCTGTGTCTTTCAGCCCCACACAGGTGCTTCAGCTGAGCCGCCTCTTTGGCCAGGTAAACAGAGCAATTACGTATTTGGCATCTGTTCTGCTGAAGTTGTCAGGGAGCGGGCCAGCTGCCCTGCTGATACACGCTTCCAAGGATATGAACTAAGCTACACCCCTGGCACAGTGAGAGATTTTGGGACAAAGTCAGACTAGAGCCCCCGCTTGCAGGAACTTGCAGAGATGAAGTAGCAGGGAGGTTACCTGCAGCAGCATGCGGCTGGCCAGCACATCCAGGGAAACACTGGTGGCAGCAGAGCCATCTAGGGTACAGCTGGTGGCTCAAGCATCCTTTCACAACAGCAGGAGCAATCATGCTACCTCCTGGCCAAGCAAATCCTCCCGTGGCTGAGAGTCAGCCTGGAGTCCTGCTGTTGCTGCTGGTGTGCCCTGAATAAGAACTGTTTGCCCAGTAAAGGCTGGACATGGGGCCTAAACTGGCTGGCTTCCTCTGTTCCTCTCACCATTCTTTTGGGGTGAATTGTTGTGTGGAGGACAAGGGGCTGTGCTGTGGTCGGGGAGGTGCAGGTGCTGTGAGGTTCACTGTCACAGAAGCTTGGCTCAAGGGGGCAGAGGGAGGTGCCAGCCAGGACAGGCAGGGCGGGCTGCTCGTCTGGCAGGGTGGCACAGTGGTGAGAGGCTGTGGAGTCAGCTCCTTCGGAAGAGCTCCAAGTCATCTGGCTGAAGGGGTTTTCTATACACGATTCCAGTCCACTGAAATAAAAACAAAGGGATAGGGCTCTTGAAAGATGCATTTTGATTTTGTAAAATACAAGGAGGGAAAATCAAAAATTGGTGTGTTTTCTTGTTTTGGGTTTAAAAAACCCACTAAAGATTTGACTATTTCATTCAAACCTACTTTTTAACAAAATGTAAAGGGATCTCAAAGGCCTACATAAGCTGAAATTCCTAAGGGGTTTTGTATCTTGACTTTTTGGTCTGATTTAGAGAGTTTAAGTAATCTGAGTTTTGGTGAAGAAAACAAAAAAGGAAAGAGTGATCTGAGGTCTCTCTCCATGGTCTCTTCCATGGAAAAGCAGCAGACATCTGGCTAGCAGGTATGCACAAGAAAATATTCTTCTTTTAAACTTTTTTTTTCCCTCTTTGTTTTATGGAGGCTTTTTGAATTCGAGTCACTCCTGTGCCTTTTGTTTTGCAACTAGAGGAACTTGCAGGCTGGTGCTGTCACTTGAACAGTCTTTACTGAGGCACAGCTTTCTCATTCAGAATCACGCTGGGAGACCAAACTCTGTCCTGGAAGAGAGGGATTTGGGTAAGGAGGGGTGTGCAGTGGGTCGATGCTGGGTAGTGGTGGGCTGTGCAGATTGCTTGGTGTGCTGCCTGGGGCTGGTAGTTCATTGTGGCATTGCCTGCTTACTTTATAAATGTTCTCTGAGTTTTGTGGACAGCTTTTTCAGCTGGTTGTGCTGAACTCGTCTTGCTGTGTTATCATTGGAGTAAGTTTCATATGTGGTTCAGAGAAAAACATTACTTCTCTGTTCAGAACCATTATTATCTTAAGCTTTTGTAGTTTCCTAGAACAAACAGATTTTTTCTTTGTAGCAAGAAATACAGGCCAGCATGCAGCAAAATACTGGAAAAAGCCAGGTCCTCTTTATTCCAAGTATAACTACACTTGAAAAACTAGTACAGACTCATTGGATTTACAGTTCTTACTCCACTGTAGACTGTGAAGCTGAAAGATGGAGGCACTTCATGGTATTGCTGGCTTTGTTAGGGGACTCTAAATAAGAAGCTAAATGTGGTTCTGCAGTTTGGTCTCAGTTGAAGTGCACAGGTCTTTTTCTTAGAACTTGTTCCATACAGTTACTGCAGGGGAACCATTAATGGTCTGCAATATACAGAGGGTGGTTTGCACAGTTAACAAATTCTTTTTCAAGTTGCAGTGAAATATTTATTATTGGAGCACTTAAGGCAAGCCTTTCAGCTCCTGCAATTGTGGCTTCATGCTGTGTGTTAGGTTACACATCCTGATTTGTCTGTGCTTTGTTCTCCTCCAAAGCCTAGTTCAAAAGTTTTTCACTCCATAGCATAATGCAATCTCTTATTACTTTTCAGTATAGGGAGGCTTTAATTATTATCTGTGCTAAAAGCAGCTTGATAGTCAGTGGGGAAATAACTCATGTCAGGTCTTTCTATGATGGCAAGTGCCGATGACAAGGAAAATGAAACTGACAGTCACGTTTTCATAGCCAAAGCCTCCCCTTGTCTAAGCTATGCACAGTGTGAACCAAGCAGCCGTGTACGTGACCTGCTGTTCTTGTTGTGTTAGGATGTGCTACAGAGCATGTCACCCTTAACAGCCTGTGCAGAAATACTGGTGTTGGGACAGAAAGGGTGAGAGGTCCTAATTCAGTCTGACAATTAGGGAAAATGTAGCAGGGGACTGTGCCCTGGGGTTAATATTTTTCTTCCAATTTTTCTTCCAAAGGATGCTTCTTTGCAATTATTTTGGCATTTCCCTTCCTGTGATGTGTAAGTCTTTATGAAAATGCTGACTTCTGTTTTTTAAGCAGACAGAAGCAGGGTCGAAAAAAGGATACTGTAATTTCCTTGTAATTACTATGGTTTTGTGTACCATAGCAACTCTTTATGTCAAACAGCTTGCTGAATTTGTCTCAACATCTAGAGGCTGTCAGCAATATCCCGGATGCCAGAAGCTTATGGTGTGGCCAATGACAAACTATGGACAAAGTGGACCTCCTCTACAGCCTGAAACCATGTTCCTGTGCCAATATGGCATAGTCTGGAGCACCCTAGAGTGCATGAAAAATAGTATTACAACATGGTTGGCACCCAGGAGGAAGTTTTATGTTCTGTATTTTTCATATTGAGTGCTTTTCTTTATATGCTAAATAAGAAGTTCTTGAATTCCAGCTTGGATGAGCCTTCTTTTCATGACGTTTTGATTTATTAAAAAACCTCACCAGCCACTTCTATAGAATTCATTAAGAAGGTGGGTCCTTAATCATGTGGATTTAGGGTTGTTTCAAACACGGGTTGCATTAAATAATTTGAAGAACTGAAAACACACTGGTGGATGGGCTGTTGTCTGAGTAAAACCTAAACTGGTATGAACAGTAGTGTTAAAACTGGGGGGAGTTTATTTCTCCCATCATGGGTGGGGAATTGATGTGGATCATCTGGAGAGCTAAGGCTTTGTAATGACTTTATGAGCATTTCCTGGGTGGCCAGAGAAACATGGGATAGCTGCTGTGCTTAGAATTAAAAGGGTTTTCTGTATTAATATGTTGTTTTATTGTAGTTGGTGGCCCTGGGAAAGACCACAGCAAAGCAGTGCAGTAACGCCTGCAAATATTTGGGAGACAACAACATGGCAAAATGGCTTCAGTCCAGACCCCACACTGACGTTCAGCAGCTGTGGGATTGATGAGGGGCGAGGGAACCATGCAGAGAATTAGTTTCAAATCCACCCTGGGAGGGAAAAAATGGACCTCTGTACTTTGCAAGGACTCTTTTGTGGGGGCCTGGCCATCCCCACTGGGGCTGGGTGCTGCCTGGCCAGGGCAAGGAGCTGGCTGTCAGCCTCCTGCCTTGCAGAGCCACAGCATCCCCGAGTCCTCCTTTGGTGTCTCCTGGCACACTCCACCTCTGATTCGGGAATTAAAAATACGCTTGGCAAGTGGGGGAGCAGGGGGTGCCACCAGCACTGCTGGGGGAAGCGGCCCCTGCGGATTCAGAGCTGACTTGGCACAGCAGCCTCTGCTTGCAAAACCCTCTGGTTTTAGTGAGGAAATGCTTGCAAATAGGCACATATTTCTGAGTTTGCATATGTTGTCTTCTGAACTGTGTTGGTAGCAAGACAGACTTGTGTTTCATGGCAGAGAGATGGACATTTGTGCTGTATTAAGTAACTTATTTTTGCTAGGGTCTGTTGTAAGTGGGCTGAGATTCACTTGGCAGTGGCCATCTTCCAGACCTGGCTCTGGCCAGTGTTATGGTTCAGGACAGATCATCTGTGGGCTGTGCCAGGGCAGCTGCTCTTCCCATGGGCAGTGATGATTACAGAGATGTTTTAATTAAGCATGTGGTCATGCTACAGCTGCCTGAGGTGACCCACACATTCCTGTCCCCCAACATTTCTTGTGCCAGCACCAGGGATCTGAGCCAGCTGAAAACTTATGGTGAGGGGGATTGGTAGATGCATAGATTTAAAATGGAGTTTGTCTCGATCTTGATCAGTTCCTTGCTCTTGTGGGTGGCAGTGATGTCCATGGGAAAAAACTTGGGAAAGGTGGCAATACCCGTTTTGGCAGAAGCGGGGATTTGTGCAGAGAGTATTGTGAAAAGTGGAGTTCTGTGACAAGGTGTTGTGGATTTGAAGAAGGAGGGAGCAGTGTTTGGTGGTGGTCTGGGGACTGCTTGTGACTGCCCTGGGTGCACTGTTTGTATTGGGAGTCCATGCTCTGTTGCACTGGAAGAAAGATCACCTACCTGCCTGCAGGTTGTTGCAGAAGGATTGTCTGGGCAATTTTGCTTTCTGTTGTTGTGCACTGTGTTGAAAGTGCACTTCAGTGTGTTCTCTCGGCAGCTTGCTGTCCCGTCCTACTGCCCTGCCTGAAGGGAAACCACTCCGGCAGTGGTTTTCTCGTAGTTCTCACTGAATTGGTTTGCAGAAATTCACCTTCAAAGGATTCAGAGGAAGGAAATCCCGTGTCCTGCCCCCCTGACACGTAGTTTATGGTTAGAAAGGGCACAGAGAATAGTGACGCATCTTGATGCCTCTTTAAATCTACCTGACATTGTTGGTATGACGAGACTTCATGATCTGGAGATGCCCATGGGCTTTCTTCACCCACTGCTTTCAGGTCCTGGAGGAACTGGATGCTGTTTGTACCCGCTTATACTGTCAGAAAAAAAAAAGGAACACGATATGCTGTGAGGTCTTGCAGGCTGAGTCCTGCCATGCAGAGACAGAGCTGTGGGGCAGCCACAGCACATGTGGCTGCTGGCTTTTTCTCAACCCCTGTGCCCTGGAGACAAGGCAGGCTGTGGGAGAGGGGCTTGTTGGGAGGTGTCGATGAGCTTCACTGGAACTGAAACAAGGACAGGCACTTCTCTAATGAGACATTTCTGTAGTACTTTAAACAACCCAGAAAACATTTTTTCTCCTTTCTGTGCTTCCTTTTGTGAGTCTATGCAGTTGCAAGAGAGAGGCAATATTGTGATTGTATGAAAAAAGATTTGAAGTGGAGCATTTTAAAACTGCTGTTGTTCAAAAAAAGCTGACTTTTGAGTCTTTGTTCCTTCGTTCACATTTTTTTCCTTTTTGTTAGCCAGTCTCAGGAAATGAGAACATTCTTTTGGCTTTCCGTGCCTGAGTCACATCTTATATATATATCTATCTATATATAAAAATATGTTTAAAACATCTGGAGATGTTTGTTTCAGAGAGGTGCTTGTTTTGTATTAGAGTGTCTGAACTTCAAGTGTTTATACACAGTTGGATGTTTCCAGAATTTCCCATACTTCTCTGGTTACAAGGACATGTATATTGCTCTCAGAAAGGCAAAGGGAAATGTGCTGATAACCTAGGGAATATACAAATAAGTAAAAGTAAATCCTTTCAAGGAAGTGATAATTTGCTATTTTTTTTCAAGAATTAAACTGTCAAAGCTATTGTTTACCTTGAGTTGCATCCAGATATGTTTAATGTTTATGTTTGTATTTAATGTTTGCTAAGTATGCATTAAAAAAAAGGTGTGAGGAGGAAAATCAGAAAATACAGTATCTTTTCCCTTGTTCTTTTTTCTTTTAAAAAAAGGGGGAAAGGAAGTATTTAAAAGCTTTTTACACCCGTCTCTGCTACTGAGTGGGCTGACACTCACTGCGCTCTGGGAGTGCTCTGAGTGCACGGTGGGGTCTCCCTGCCTCCCTCTGTCCTCCCACCGGGGTCACACGGAGATCGTGAGACTGCTCTGAAAGGAAGAACAAAAATCCATTTAGGTTAAACCAAAGGCCAAATATTTAACTTCAGTGGGGGAGGTGATGGGATTTAGGAGCATGAGTAAATTTTCCACCCTTGGTTGTTGAACATGGCTGCACTGAAATTGATGGGAAGCCGGGGATGGTGGGCGCTGGTGCTGCCCTGTGCAGGGAGGGATGCAGGGATGGCAGTGGCTTGTGAGGATTCCCCAAGGGGCTCCATCTGCCATGACCACATAATCTCCAGGTGTTCACAGCAGCTACTCCTCCCACAACTTCCACTGAAATGCCCTTGAGTTTATGGCTTGGATACAAAACCGCTCACTGATCAAATATTTTGATTGCATCCTGGCCTTCCTGTTAGTTTCTTTGATCTTTTCTCGTTAGTGGATTATAGCGGACTTTCAAAAGTCTCGTTTGTTGAAATAGTTGTATAAATATGATCCTCGGGGTAGGTGTTATTTAAAAGAGTACTTATCTCCCAGAAAAAAAATCTACCTCCTTTTCCCCTTTTAGTGGGCTCATTTGCCATTGTGCATCAAAGAAGTGTGATTTCTGTAATTATGTCAGAGAATAGCAGTTTATTATTGTTTGAAATAATCCAAAGGCCAGTGAGTCTTATTCTTTTGGCTGATTTCCTGCTCATTCAAACACTGAAGAACTGTTTCAGGTTCACGTAAAAAAAAAAAAAAAAAAGAAATACAAGAAGCGCAGAGAGCCCTGACAGTCTGGGATGTGGTGGAACTAAAGGACTCGCAGCCCTGGGATGAATCCCCCTGTGTTGAATTCTCTCACAGTTAAAATTTGTCTCTTTTCAAAGTGAAAAGGCTCCCCTTCTCCATGGGCGTCCTACTCATGTGAGATGCCTTCTGAAATGGCTTTGTACAGCCTCACATAATGCCATGCTGGAAGCTGGATGTCTTCAGGCACTTGCACAGGGTTGTCTGGTCACCATGCAGGATTTAGCTTTGGGTGCTGGAGAGATGAATTGTGCATGGCTTTGCAGTCAGATGAAGTGAGGGAGGAGAGCTGGAATATTGTTGGTGGCTACATATGGTGTAAGCCTAAAGGTCAAAATTTCCAGACTTTGTCTGAGACTGAAAGCCACATTTTCCTTATTGTCGCATGCAGGATAGGAATTCTCAAACTTCACTCCAGCAGGACCTGGAGAGGGTCCGAGGGTTTTCAGGGGTGGTGGGGTGTTCAATGTGTCAGGGTTCTCGAGGAAAGGTGGGATACTCCTTGGTGTCAGCCCATAGCCAAGGCAAATCTCACCCTGCAGCTGCTGCTCTTCAGACCTGTCCGATTGAGGTGAAGATGTCCCTGCCCAAGGCAGACCTGTCTTCCAACCCAAACCATTCTATTATCCCCTCCACAGCCTGCAATAAAATCTGCTGCTGGACCAGGCCTTCATTTTGAAAAGTACAGAGCAAATGAAGCACTGTTTACAGTGTCATATGTTAACAAGGCTGCTTCATTTTGATGTGAGTGAAGCTCTCTGTGCTTGTGATTGCTGATGCACTGCAAGGGGGAAATAATTTAGACTTCTTGTGTCAAATTGCATCTGAGTCACAAATGTGAAAATCAATATTTTTATTATTACCATGCAGAGATAGGCAAACAGTACAGTTAAGAGGATCCTTGACATCACCCTTGGGAGAACTACTAGCGGATGATAAAATTGTAAAGGATCCAGGAACAGTAATATTGCATTACTGCTCAGGTTTCATGAGAAATTTTTCTGCTCACCTTGGGCTATTTATTAATTTATTAATAGCTTTGTGAACTTGTACTTGAAATAGACATTCAAGAAGTTTAATGTCATTGTGTGATACTGGTGTCTTTTCAGGGCAGTTTCAGGCAGGACAGATTCCCAATGAAGACAGGATTACATAATGAGTATTTTCTGTCATCTGAGGGAAAAGTGGTCCAACAATTTTTACCTGATGGATTTTGGTAATGTTTAGCTGCGTGGTGGCTTGATATCAATCATGGATTTTCTGTTAAGTCCAATAGCACACAGATAAAAATGTGCAGCAGTGTTACTTCCATGCACGTACAAAAACAAGAACCAGAGTTCACAGAAGGGGTGGGATGGGGCAGATGCTGGGATCTCAGTCACTGTGTGCCCAGCGGAGCAGCTGTAGCCATCACAGCCGTCACTAGGGTGGCTCAGGTGGTGGTAATGTGGCATGGGAGGTTTTCTGTGGGGAGAAGGGCTGTCTTCTCCCAGAGGCGGAACTGCACCACTGAAAGTTTTCTTTTAGTCCAGCATGAGTAGGCATGAAGAGTATTGATGGTACAAATGTCAAGCAGAGGATTTTTCTCTTCTGTATTGAGTAATATTCCTTCCTTGGTTTGCATTGCCAGGCATTTGCTAGTTGTCCCTGCCACACTGGGAGGGGAATATAGTGAAAAGCTGCTGAGTCCAAGTTTTTTAACCTATCATTAATCCTTTGTCATGAGAGCAAATGCTAAATGAGCAGGGCCTTAGTTCCAAGTCAAAAGGTTTATCAAACTTGGAAAGAATAATATATCAGTTCTGTGTTCATGGTTTAAATAGTTTATGGTTAAGTGTTCTTGAAACTGGTCTTGGAGATGCAAGGAAGGCAGGGTCTACCTGAATGAATTGTGAAGAAATCCATAGTTAAAAAACCACTTTTCTTTATGCCACAGAGATCCTGTGGTTTCAAGTTCATGTTGATTTAAAGTTTAATAAGGCAAAAGCGTTGGTGCTGTCAGTATCCAATATTTCATGTTTTGGTGCTGAATTGGTGTTCAAGTGGAATGTTGCAAAGGCATTAACAGAATTGCATTAACTGAAAACTTTTTCCTATGCTTTTTTTCCTTATGATATTAAGAGAAGTCGGGGAGGACAAGGAGACTGTATTTGTTTCAAGTATTCTTATCTTAAAATGAACATTAAAAATGTTTAAAAAGGACATACTTGCTTTTCAGAAATTCATAGTGAAATGTATCTAAATAAAAATAATCAAATTAATTTATTTAGTCTGAAGACAATACAGTCCCCATGCTCATGCAGAGCCCTTAAGTTAAATTCCTGAGTTCACTCAGGTCAAGTTATGAGTTTAAATTTTAATTTCCTTGAAGCCAAGAACTCAAGTACAAAACACATGTCCTCAGTTAGCGGGACCTGGGTTCATCCCCACGGTTCGTGGCTTATGTAAGGGTTGAGTGCATCTGTGTTCTGTGTTCTCTTTATAAGTACTTTTGTAACATACATCTATCTGGCATGTAAAATATTTAAACCAACTATACAGGTAAGAAGTGTGGCTGGAAAAAATAGAGATTTTTTTTTTTTATAGTGATTTTGCCATAAATTTTTCCTTAAATCCGTTCATTGTGTACAAGCAGGTGTTGCAATAGGGTGATGTTTCCAAATTCCTATTAGCAATTACCTGGTCAGGATATAAACNTTTTTATAGTGATTTTGCCATAAATTTTTCCTTAAATCCGTTCATTGTGTACAAGCAGGTGTTGCAATAGGGTGATGTTTCCAAATTCCTATTAGCAATTACCTGGTCAGGATATAAACAAACACAGGCTGCCCCTTCTGAAGTCTTTCTTCCAAGGTAAGAAATGCACCATAAAGAATTAAGATTTTAAAACCTTAGCAGATGATGGTGTGGCACCAAAACCACTGTGGCAAGGGGTGCTTTGGTGCCTGTCACCTCCACAAATGGTCATTTGACATTTTTGTCCTGGCTGCTGGGAAGTTGCACCTGCCCCTCGTTAGGATGCTGCCTACCGGAGGAGAAGCCGATGGTGTGGCATGGCACAGCTCAGCTGGAGGAGGATTCCCAAATGGTTGCTCCATGGGTGGTAGAGGTTACAGACCTTCTTGCCATGTCCATCCTCATGGGCTTCCTGCACTGACACGCAAAGTTTGCTCCATATAAGTAACAAAGGAGTTAAGGAAAAGAACTAGCAGCATTAGGGAGAATCTGAACACAAGGCAGTACTTGGCAGCCTGCACAGTAACATGGGTGTGGGAGCCTTCCTGGCCACCTCACTAGGTGGTAATTATGCTTCTCCTGTCTTTTCTCAGCACCGGAAGAGTTTTTTTCTCATGTACCTTATCATTTTTTATTACTTTATAGTGGTATACTATGATGTTTGATTTCCTAATAGCTCAGGTGTATCCTGTTTCTTTGCTTCTGTAAATAATGCATTTTCTGTGCTAAAAAATGTGTGCTTTTACAGAGGACACACATCTCCAGTGTTTCATCAACCTGCACTGCAACAGTGGCTTTCTCTTCATCACAGAGGCATGATGCTGTGCTGTGAATCAATTGCACTCATATATGGGGGGAGAAGAGAGGAAACTGCTGAAGTCAGGGATTGTTGGCTTATTCTGTAGTTATGAAGAGCCAAACTGAGCTCAGTTCTAGCTAGCTGGCCAGAGTGCTGCTGCTTGCTTCACTAGAGCTCTCTACATAGTTACTGCCTGCATGACCTCTTGCAATCAAGTTCCTTTCAAATCTGCAGGGATGTGTTATTAACTTCAATAGAAATAGATTAATGAAGCTTTATGAAAATTCCTCAAGACTGTATGCATATAAATGGAGAATTCTGCACCAGTTTGATTGCCTTCAGCAGGTTGTTAGAGACGAAGAAACGACTGTATGTTTGACCTCTCACTGCTTAATGTTTCTGATAACGTGCAAATTCTAGAGGTTAGTGTGTTAAACTAATACAGTTAAGACAGCAAGTCTTAACCAATTTTCCTCAAAGCCAATTGAAATTTCACTGCCCTCTTTAATGGAGCTTGATTTAGTCTTAAGGGTCCATAAGTGGAACATCAATGGCCTAGTAAGACAAAATACCTGCTAATACTTGGAAACTAGTTCTGTCAGCTTTGAAACCTTGCTGCTTTGTGTGAGGTATAGGGACAAAACCATCGCTGTTTTGAATTAGCTCTATATGGATGGTGCAGTAAGGTCAGCCTTGTAAGAGGAGGATATTTTCCTAATCTCTGACTTCTCATATTTAAAGAAGAGCAGCTGGTTATTAGACAGATGTGTCCAGCATGCCTGGCCAGTATCACATCCCTGTGCCTGTAGATAAATGTCTTCAGCTGAAGTTGTCATATGTGGTCCCACAACCTTGGTCAGGGAGTGAGGAAACTGTACTTTTCAGGGTCGGCTAGAGATTCAGAGAAGTCCTAGCCAAAATAATGATAACCTGCTCCTGTAACAATAGGCATGTGCTGTTTTTCCCTTCTTTCTGCCTTTTTTCTCTCCTTCTAAGATAGTTTACTAAAAGGTTGGGCTGGCCAGCCAACTAGGTACAATGTATTGATTAGTTGACCAATCCGGTCCACTTAGATCGGAATAGAGTATAAAAGTAGAGAACTTCTGTAATAAAGTAGATTCTTTCTGAACATCAGCCTCGGAGTCCGTGTTGTTCCCTCACCGTCATAGTGACAGTCATACACTGGATTTGATACCTAGAAAAGTATATTTTGTATACTTTATATTTTGTTTTTAGAAATACTAACTAAGGCGCTTTTTTTCAATACAAATGACCTGAATTTAATCTTAAAAAAATCATTTTAACACATATATTTATATGACCATCTAGTTTTACTTACAGCATTTTTCAACAGATCTCTGTGATGCCTGTTTTTTCCGCTGCAATTGGGTTTGCATAGTTTAGCAACTGGCCATGCAAATGTACACGTGTGAAAGAAAACAAAAATCGGAAAAGCGGAGCGAGTCACGGTCACCGCAGGTCTGCTTGCTCATAGGGTCAGAGCCCAAATGAGTTTGGTTTCAGTCAAATGCAATGGAGTGTTAAGAAGTTGTGTATTAACCCAGTGTACTGCTAACTGGTATCGTTTAATTTACATTTTAGCCCAGTAGCCACTTGGTGGTGGCCTGCATGTTGTTTTTTGATGCAAACAAAGCTGTTATGGATGGGGAAGCAAGGAGGAGGTTCCTGTTCACTGAGGCTTTTGTGAGTCCTCAATCACACCCCTCCGAGGTGTGAATTTTACAGCGAGTTGTGGTCGTGAAAGGGAGCTGAGCTCTGGGTTGGCACTGGAGTTACTGCTGCAAGTGGGTAGGGGTTGGATGGGATTGGTGTCTGTGGAACTGTGGACTGTGGGGCTCCTGGTGACCTGCCTGAGAGCCAGGCTCTGCCTCTGGCAGAGGTGAGGTCAGGGCATCTC
Organism: Irena cyanogastra; assembly: GCA_013397155.1. Classification (NCBI taxonomy): domain Eukaryota; kingdom Metazoa; phylum Chordata; class Aves; order Passeriformes; family Irenidae; genus Irena; species Irena cyanogastra. The sequence goes on from VWZV01011181.1 coordinate 238,873, forward strand.
TTGGTCCGCACTAGTTAAAGTTTTGAAGCAAGAACACTCATTCAAGAAAGAGAGAGCAGAGGAGAAGTGCTGTGCCTTGTAATAGTGGCTAGTGAATGATACACATGAATAAAAGAACAGCAGGGAAGTTGACATTTATATGTCAGCTTGGTCAAGAGGATTTTAGTACCTTTAATAACTTTTTAATAACTGAGGCTCTGAATCACCAGGCAGTTCAATACTGAAGAGGTTAAAATAGGAAGGTGAATATAACACAGTGTCTAAGTCACTGTGGTTTCTAAGGTGGTTACTAAGAATTTATACTGCTTGCTCAATGTTTCTTGCTTTAAGTATTTTTCAGTGACATTAAAAACAGCATCTCCCTCTTCCCTATGAACTAGATTTGATTTTGAGCAACTGTAATGATTTATCCATTAAGTTGCTGAAATCATAGTCTCTGTGAGTGTTGCATTTTTTTTTTTACTTCTAATTAATTTCTGAGCACTAGGTTGGGCTGCTCAGAGCTACCATTATTATCTCCTTTATGAACGCTTGTGGAAAAGCCAATTTCTGAAGAGCGTGGTTGTAAGGCAGTGTTAGTTAGAACAGATTTGCTGCCCTTGCATTATCAAGTATATGTGATATTAAAGAGATTATTGGACTAATTCTGCTTTCACACTGCAGAATTCCCATTGTAGCATCCCAAAAGTCGAGGGGGTGGGAGAGGGAGTGCTTTAATTACAATGGTTGCTAAAAGCCAGTAAAATGAGAAGCGTAACTCTACTGTAATAGGATTTTTAGAAGGAGCTAGCATTTTTAGGTATGTTTTATTCCAGTTAACAGTACTGGCAGATTTCATTTGAGCTATAAGGAGCTCTTGATTCCTGTCCCACTTTCTGAAAGATAAAGTTGGTAGTTTTCAGGGGTACACTGGTAAGTTGAAGTGCAGCTTAGGGCTGGGCTTACGCTTATGTATGATGCCACTTGATGGGACAAACATGGTCAGACACAGGCACAAGCAATGTCTATGTTTAATTGGGCAGAGCACACAGCACAGAATTTATGCCAGCTGTTGGAAGACCAAAGGTAACTTCATGGTGATACGTTTTATAGCAGGATGGGTTACCTGCCACAATTTTTTTAAAAATATCTGGTCGGGGTAGGAGAGTTTCTATTGGACTGGTACTCAGCATCATCCTGCTGCAGCATATTTCAACCCACCCAAGAAGCTGTGAAACAGGCTATGCGTAAACTGTGTCTCTGAACTGTAGTTTCAAGGAGATGGCAACTTGCTGAAGGTCAGAGAGCAAGCAGGAATGGTATACAGATTTTGTTGCTGTTTGTTTGGGAAAAAAGAAAGCTTAAAAACAAACACACACAACCAGCAAACAAAACAAAGGAAGCCTTTGCTTTCCCAAATGTGTTGTTCTTAAGAGCATCAGCAATGAGGTACTCTTGGACTGGTACTTCGTGTCCTACCTTATGAGGGAAAAGCAGCCCCTGTTGTTCCTTAGTGGTGTCTGGTTTACAAATCCTTTGTTTTTATATTCTCACTTCCAGGTTGGTTTGGCTGTTCTGTGTTTGGGAAGGTTCCTTTGAGCAGTCAAAGTATACAATAGTGATTGGCTGGAAGATAAAGTAACCTTCTGCCTGAGTAGAGGCTGTTAGCCCAGAAGCAGGGTGTTGTCCTGCAGCTCCTGTCCTGAAGGTGATGTCAGCATAGCACAGCCCCCTCAGTAACATTCATCCCTCCCTTTGGGTAGGTGTGTGCCATTTGGCATGCTTGGCCTGTCTTAAAATATAATAAAACTATGCATTTCTATTGTACTTTATCCACATACAAATAACATATTTATTAAGATCTCCCTAGCTGAAAGGAATTCAGTGGCAAATCCTATGGCTATTCTGAGAAGGAAATTTTATCTTCATTTCTCTTTCTTTCCTTTTACCTCTTACAGTATATAGTTGCTGTTCCGTGGTTCTTGGTACTGGTGATTAAAACTGAAGGCTGGTTTAATTTTTAATTTTATTTTTTAATATCTTTTGACATTTATAGGCTGAAAGTCATAAACATGGAAAAAACAGAATTTAAAGGAATTTTGGGCCACCTTGAGCATTTTTTTTTTGAGAAAATCTGATTTAATTTCAAGTCTTAGGTACAGAATAGTTCAGGATTATTTAAATCTGGATAATTAAAAAGCTGTTTTTCTGTAATGAACCCAGGAAGAGAAGGCACTGGGTTACAAGTCCTGTTTTGGGAACCACTGAGCATCTGAAGCTATTGTCATTCATGTCAGCAGAAGTTTAGAAACATTTCCCCAACCATTTTTTTGAAGGTGCTCTCCTGAGTCTCACTTTAATTTCACATGTTGTATTTCATATAGTACTGGTGTATGTCATCTTCTCTGGCTTTATTACTGTCTTGAATTCATTTACTGGAATTCCTGTGCTTTCTTTTAAGCATCTGCTCTTAACCACTAATAAATCTGGAACATATTCAGACTTGGTGGGATGTCAGACTTTACAGGATGAAACTTCATTGTTTCCCTTTATGGGCTGTGGCTTCCAGAATACCAATTATGGCAATTGCCTTCCCGTCCCTCCCACCGTCCATCATCTGAAGTCCTCTCTTACTGCATCAGTTTTTTCTACTCAAACTGTCTCTGCCTATTGCTGCATTTGTCTCCACTTCTGCTGTGGGAAGATTCCCTGCAAATCCCATCTGAACTGCTTCATCTGCAATGACTGCAAGAAGTTTTAAGTAACTTGAAATGGCACAGAAGAACAGCCAGAGGCTCAGCCTGAAAGATAAGATTTGAAATTAGAGTACATGCCTGACATCACGTCTTTTACTGAATTCTTGTTCTCTCCCTTTTTTTGTTGTTGTTGGTTTTCTCTTTTTGTTTCATTTTAAGTAGTTAGCATGGGTAATGTCTTTTCACATTTCTGTAACTGCCCTTCCCTTATTTTGAAGCTCAAAAATTAGTAATAAATGTATCCCATAAATCACAGAATCACGGAATTCTTAAGGTTGGAAGGGACCTCTGGAGGTCTTTTGTCCAACCCCCCTACCAAGGCAGGGTCAGCAAAAGCAGGTGACACAGGAATGTGTCTAGGTGGGTTTTGAGTATCTCCTGAGAGGGAGATGCCACAACTTCCTTGGGCAGCCTGTTCCAGTGCTCTGCCACCCTCCATGTTAAGAGGTTCTTCCTCATGTTGAGGTGGAAATTCTTCTGTTTTAAATCTGTAGTTGTTGCAGACACCAGCATTAATTAGTGGGTTTCTTTGGCCTCAGACTGGCCGACTGTCTCTTCCTGGGTAGCATGTTCACAGTCATGGGGGAACTGAAAATGACAAAAAACTTCTGCTTTGCTCCCAGTTGTCGCTGCTGACATTTCGCAGCACGGTGGTGATGAGGTGGTCTCGGGGCTGAGGCAGGGAGCAGGGGACACAGGAGATGCTGTGGGATGGATGTGAGAAGCTGGATTCCTATGGCTGAGCTCCTGGCTGCTGAGTGTGGTTATCTGTCTTGGGCTGTTGTTTTTTTTTTTTTAATTAAAACTTCCTCTGCATTTTTCCCCCCCTGAATCTGAAGGAATCCAAATTGTTTTTCCATATGTGCATTCAGATGAAAATGCTTTTCTTCCTCTTTTTCTTTCTGTCGAAAGAACTGCTGGATATTTTTTTTTTAATAATATTCAGAGACAATTTTTTTCCCCTCAGGCTTATTCTTTATGTTGGACTGGTGCCTCATTTTTCAGTAGCAGATCAGAGCTACCAAAAAAGGAGTCAGATAGACAAGCAAACTTGTTGAAATTTAATTTGGTACTCTCTTAATGCATCAAGATTAGTAATTATATGTTACTGGCATTACCATGATCTAAAAATGGTAGTAAAATAAAGATGGTTTAGGCTGCCACTTTTTTGCTGTCCTGAATGGATTCTGTTATGGCCTTTGTTCAAAATAGGTTGGCATCTTTGCAGAGCTGTATTACTTAGAAAGCAGGAAAGTCAATTTTGCAAGTAACTTCTTTCTTTTGGAATATCTAGTACACAGAATTAATTTCTACTTTTTGTCAGACACAACATGTGAGGATTTCCATTTCTTCTGTTAACTCTTATGCTCAAATTAGGGTGGTGAGGGCTATTCTGAAAGATGTGTATCAGACTTTTTTGAGCTGCCTGGCAGCACAATTTTCAAATCAGTTCATAAGTTTTGAGTGCCTGTGGAAGTTTCAGGTTAAAGCACATGTCTGTCTAGGACTTAACTTTCCTTGTCTGTTGCTATCATTGATATAAGCATGTAACTTACCATAAGGGAATTGATTAAGGGAAAAAAATAAGCATATAATTGTAATACTAGTTCTGTTACTGCTCTTGTTCTTCGAAGTTTGCCCTATTTTCCACACAAATAAAAATGACCTGTACCTTACCTCACACCTGATGTTGTTGATCATTTTACTTATTTATACGCTGAGTATTTGATGTGCTTCATTACTTGATGACTTGCTATTTTTATATGAATTAGAAGTAAATAGAAATTGAAATGGGAATGCCTGTTGTCAGAGGAAGCACAAATGGCATGCTGAAAACCCACTGCAGGTTAGTACTGACTTTAGTACTAACTGTTTTTATCTGATTGTTAAGGGTAACCCACAATAGTAATTATTTATCTGAGCATGATTGTTTATATGCATAACACATATGTGACCCATATTTAGGTTACCTTTAGAATCGCTGTGAATGCTCCTTCCTCGCATTCTTTTGTGAAGGGTGTGTGTCCACAGAGGCTTTAAAAATTACTTTTAAGGGAAAAAGATTCTTGAGAAATACCACACACTCTTGCTCCCAAGAAACCTTATGCTGTTTTTCTTTTGGTTATGTTTCCTTTTGTTTCCTTTTTCCTTCTTGAGACTGATGCTACCTGAAAGTTGCCCTGGGGTGTTTGATGGTGGTACTGGCATAAGAGCCTGTGTGATGGGCCAGTACAAGTGAGCAGATGACAGTTGCTGTAACCAGCACTTCAACCCCTGCAGTCTCCTTGTGGGATGTTGGAACTGTGTGCACATAATTTATAAATAAATAAACGTACATGTATCAGGGATATGAGCTTAAAATATTTTTACTAGAAGTACGCAATCAAAATAATTTGGACACCACAGCTCTAGCAGATGGAAAATCAGTTTTATTTTTTTCCCCTTATTTGCCACCAGATTATGGCCCTGCTAAATTCAGCCCTCTGTAAATATGGCCTCCTCCCAGCTTTCAGACACTGTGTAGTGAGACGAATCCCCCAGGTAATTTGGCTGAATACACCGTTACCTCCCCAGCAGAAGACATAAATGAAGGGGTCTGGCTGAAAGGGAAGCCTGTTTGCAGCCTGCCTCACCAGTGCAATTAATTGAAATGCATCCATGTGATGCCATCCCTTTGATTTGGATGGAAGCTGGCTGGTTTCCCAGTGCAGGCAAAAGAGCTGCTTTCTTCTTCTAAAGTGAAATGCCTATTTCTGATGCTCCATTTACCAAGGACGGTTAAATGAAGGAAAGGGGAAGAGGCACAGCCAGCCATTGGGGTGACTGAGGCCAAGGGGTAGAAAGTGTGGTGCCATAATTGTCAGGGCTGGCAGGGTGCAGCAAATGTGGAGATGAGGTGATTCGAGCAGTGTTCCCACTGATCCACCCCACTGTGCCTCCGGGCCTGGATTCCTTCCGTCCTGCCACTCCTTTTCTCTTAGTGAAATGCTTCCCTGCCCTCTCCAAAAATGAAGACGCAGGAGCCTGCCAAGGTGCTTTGGAGGATGGCCTCTGGTGGGCTGCAGGAGCAGGATCTTGCTCCCCATGACAGATGAACAGTCTTCAGGTGAACCTTCAATGTCACCGTGTGTGGCATTATGAATATGAATTTGTCCTAATGGCCACCACAGGAGCACCCAAGTGGGCTGCTGGTGCAAGGGAAGCAATTCCCCCTCTTCAGACTACCTAGTGTAAAAACTCAGGAAAAGAAGTAGGAAAACGAGTGGAACAGACAGATGGACATCCCCTGTCTAGCTGTGTCCCCAGCCAGCGCTTTCAGATCTGGCTCTTAAGTGCCAGAGAGTCTCAGCCCAGCCAGCAAACTGACTGCAAATCCAAAGTTGAGGTGGGACTGTGCTGCTAATGAGGGCTTTGCTTGAGAGCCCTGAAATCCTTCCAGTTTGTTCAAGTTAAACTGCTCCATTTCTTTTCTCTTCATTTTTAACTAAGCAGCCTTTCTGCTAGAGTGTATTTCCAGACTTCATGTGATCTGAGGCAAGGATGCAAGTCCAGAGCAGGATTTGGTCCCCTGTGCTGCACCATCTCCTGCTCCTGAATCTTTGATAAGTGGTGTTGCCTCTGCCCCAGCTCCAGAGCTGCCAGCTGAGTTCCATACCACCTTGTCTTACAGTAGTGCTTGAAGACAAATAGTGTAAGGATTGTGAGATGCTTAAACACTATAGAGTCAGATCTGTACCTAGCAGAGAGAAGTAGCCTGTGGAGGACTGATAGGTAAAGCAATTAGTCATCTGGGGAATGACAAACTGCCTTGACATCCCCTTCATCCTTCCTAAAAAAAGCAAAATCAGGTAAAGCTGCAAAAGGAATACAATTCTGAAATTACAGCATATCTAATATTCCACAGGTGGAATTGCAAGCAAAAAAAGTGTGGATGTTGAATTAATTAGTTATAACTTATTATTCAGTACTAGGCAGTAGCGTGATTGAATGTGATTTATAATAAAAGTATTCTTGTTTCCCCTTTATGATTGGTTTTGTTACAGCAAGCAAGTGAAGTAGTACCTTAGTTTGTCTTGCAGATAAGACTTTCCTGCTTTGCTGTAAAGCATCCCTGTAAACGTTCCCGTTTCCTGTAAAGCGGAAAAAAAAAGGAATAAGATGCTGGTGTCAGCTTGGAAGGTTATTGCATAGCTACTGTCACGTAAAGCAGAATTAATAGCAAGAGCTTTAAAATATGTACAATATGTGCATTGACTTCTTCACAGTTCCTGGTAGAAGTTACGCCAAAGTTTATGTTTGTAAGGTCAAAGACAAGATTTTTATGGTGAATAATTACAGATAAGTTGTTTCGGTTTTATCTTCTGAATGGTATCTTTTTGCTCCTCACAACGGGGAGCACACACTTGTGCCTCTGTGTTGCTGCACATAATGCTGCACTTTCCTGCTCTGCTGCTGGAAAAGCACCCATGTGGAAAGTCCCTGGATAAGGCACTTGTGAGGGAAGAGGAGAGCGCTGAGGAAGGAGGGGAGGGTGTGCAGAGACTGGCAATCCCTCTGGGTGACAGAAGGGGAACTGGATGATATACAAGGGTGATTTTTGTAGATCCATGACCTCACTGCTGTTGCCCTGAAGGGGTGGAGTAGTTCTTGAGGTTTACTGCAATGATACACAAGACAGACATGTGGACTAGGAAGGGCTGTCTGAATAAAAGTACTTCAGGCTATTATGAACTTCAGAAATAAGTGTTGCATACATTTCCAGTTGCTTATAAAATTCTTCTGCTTGGAGTAGATGAATTCTTATACAAGTCTTTACACTTCATTTTCTCTGTCTCCCAAAATAGGGTGGGAGAAGGGCAGGAGAGGAGAGCAGCATGGTGGATGAGGTGGGAGGGTGAATGGTGAGCACAGAAGTTGTCAGTGCCACACAGGTGGTAATAATACTGTTTTTTGAGAAAATGCAAATAAGCCAACCAGTATGTAATAAAAAATTTGAAGGCAGTTTCATGTTGGAACACACATTTCTTCAAGCTGGGACCCAGCTAATAATGTGAATGAAGTCCAATAATCCAAACACTTATTCACGGGGTGGGTTTTGAATTAGAGAGCCTGCAGACTCTTTCTGAGTCTATAAAGTACTTTGGAGTCTTGTGAGATATTGTACTGAGAACACTTGAAACTTTAAAAGGTGATTCACTGTATTCCCCTCCAGACAATTAAGTTGTTTCACTGAGCTCATCTTCACTAGTCTGGTATGTAATAACTTGTTTTTCCCTCTGCTGATGCCTACATTTATTCCTCTAATAGTGTTCTTGAATGTGCAGCTTCTTTATGAACTTTTTTTTAGTGCTACAATTGATCAGTAATCCAGAAGTTCATAGCTGCATGGAGGATTGCTACAGAAAACATAATTCAGTGCAGCTTCTTGGTCTGAGCATTGAACAAACCATGCTTGAATTAAATCCAGTCTTAGCAGTGTGTTTTCACTCAGGTTGGGGCAGGCATTTATTCCCCAAGTCTCTCTTCTGCCCTGTGGTCCAGCTCTGGCCAGGTGGGCAAGTCCAGACAGATATTACCTTGGCTGATCCTTCATCCAGAGGATCCTGAGCTGGCTCTGAGAATTAAGGAAGTTAATGTCTGCGGGTGCTGTGGATGCAGGGCTTCCTTCACAAGCCAAGCCACTGCCTGCACTTTGTGAAGGCTGGGGAGTGGGGCAAGCCCTTGCAATGCCCTGGTGAGACAATGCCAAGCACAAGTTACTTGGTATCATTGTGAGGAGAAGGGGAAAGGGTCATTTATATTCCTAACTCCTGATGGGTGAAACAGTGAGTAGCAGAAGGGAGGTGGGACAGAAGGGAAGCAGGGTGGCCGGCGGTGGCCAGCTGGCCCCGGGTTGGTGGCAGCACGCCTGGGAGGGGAGATCCCTGGGCCCCTGCCAGAGAGCGTGGGAGGAAAGCAGCTACCGATGGTGTTAGTCAGTGTGACTGCTGAGTGCTGTTCAAAGGGCTGGAGCACTGTAACAAGGACGCATTGGGCGTTATCTCATTTCCTCTTTTGCATAACCCCAGGGAAAAGGGAGAACATTAATGAAACTCTGGAGGTGAATGGAGCCAGATCCAGACTGAAATGTGTAAAGAATTTCTCACAAGAGATTTGTCATTTTGGTCCTTTTGTACATTCTAAAGGCAGAACCTTCCTGGTTGCATATTGTTTATTTTCCTTTGGCTGCCGCTGTTCCTGTTTAATCCTTAAAGATAATAATATACGTTAGTAATGATGAGGAAGAATGCTTTTCATAACATTAATGTCAACCACAGTGTGATACAATTTCTGTAATATTTTGGCTTAATACTGTGCACATTGTGCCAGCAGTAGTACTGGATGATTCAGAGACTGCTGTTAGGCCTATTAGGGATGCTTTTTCAGAGCTCATGTAAGAGGCCCCAGAAGACATCCAGAAGATTGCCCACAGTCTTTATATTTGAAAATGGTGGCAAAAACAGGCTGCTGGAGAATTAAAGCTCAGTCATCCTAAATTCAAACCTTAGCAAGTCATGAGTGCAACTAACAGTCAATATATAAGCACTCACTGAATAATACAGCATTAAAAGAGCCACATGGATTTCTAAGAACAGATTGTTCGAAAGCAGCCAATTTTCCAGGTCTGGCAGATGAGCATGCCTTATAAACAGAAAGGAGGAAATAAATGAGGTGTATCTGCTAATGCTGTCTCACACAAAATTTAATAAGCAAACAAGAGAAAGAGGCTTTAGAATTCAGGTAATGGTGATTGACTTTGCTGGAGCATAAGCCTTGCAAATTCTCTTTTCTGTATCTACTTGTCCACTCTTGCCACTCTTGTTGTGGACCATTGACGTGAGTGCTGCTTCTACCTCCTCCTGTTCCTTCATCATCCCCTTGCAAGGCATATTAGTTGTGGCTCAGGGCTTGGTTTCAAGAGAAGCCTACTGCAGTTTGGAAATACCAGTCTAGGTAAAATTACTGAAAGGGAAGTGTGCAGCTATATGAAAAGAAGCATTTGGACTCGAATTGATGTCTTGACACAGAGCCACCAACAGGACCCCCCTAAACAGAACCTGCCTGATTGCACCTTGCAGGAATTCTCTCTTTTATCACTTGCATTTAAGAACTTGATCATTGACTTGGATGCTGCAGCTGAAAGTTGGCTTACAAAGTTTGTGGACGTCCTTGACTTGGATAAACCTTTAGGGAGACAGGAGATGAATTAAAAATGATCTTGGCAGTCTGAAAAGAGGCTCCACAATCAAGAAGTTGGTGTTTATGAAAGAGAATTCAAATGACCATGGGCTGTGCCATTTGAAGGATTATTAAAATGCCTCATCATGTTTTATAATATGCCTGCAGAGAAAAACAGATCTTATTTTGGAAATGCTGTACATTAGATATAAAGAAAGGTTGACCTAGATTATTTTGAAGAGACTCTGTATTTATTACTGAAAAAGCCTGAGAGCCATTGTCTTCCCAGAGGAGGATAACAGAAAGGCCTTGTTAAAGCAACAAAGCACTTGAAGAAGATTGGAAATGTACTGGCTGGTGCATGCTTCTTTACTGAAACCTAGGAACGGGGTTGTATCCATGGATGGCAAATATTTTTTGATGGTATTTTAGTGCATCTGTAGTCTCTGCAAGTGAAATAGAAGGGATATGATACCTAGGAATTAAAATCTCTTTTTTCTCTACAGTAGCATTTCCTCCTCCAGTGTGCTCTTGTGTCAGAAAGGAGACAGGTGAAGTGACGTAGGTAGTTGAAGTCAGAGATCCTGAAAAGGGACTCATGCCCTGACATACCTTTGATGACTGTGTCAGTTTGGCCCATGGCTGTGCTGTCCATGCAACAGGGTGTGTGCATCTCCCTGCACATCAGGATACAGCTGCAACGAACCATCCAGTTGTGCTGGGCATTATGTAGCCAGCTGTTTGTCTTCCCCTGTCATGGGCACTGTGGAGGAGGAGGCTGGGCAGAATGGCACGGATGTTGTCTGTCTTCTAAACAGCAGTACTCTTGTGGAAAGGTTAAGTCTTTCTGCTGTTATTCATGAGCATTTTAGAGGACGGGAAGCTTTTGACAGCTCCCAGCATCAACTCCCAACTTCTTCTGATCAGCTGACAGCAGTTGCGTCCCTGCAGTCTGCTCCTGCTCCAGTCAGCTCTGCCACTGCCACTGGCCCCAGGAGAGGACACTCGGTGAGGAGAGCAGGTCTGGTGGTGGAGCTGGTGTTTTCCATCACTTCGTAGTGAGGGGTCCTCAGCTGAGCTATGTGGTTCATCCTAGGGCATTGCTCCAGGCATGGCTCAGGTGTGGCAGTAACCCTTTTGAAAAAGTTGTGTTTAAATATTGCAGTGTGTTCTAGAGAAGACAAATGGCTGTCTGTCCTCTCATCAGTTGAGAGCAGACTATTTTAATTGGTGCCATTTCATAGAGTCATAGAATTTGGGGTAGAAGGGACATTTAGAGGCCATCTAGCCCAATGTGCCTGCAATGAGCAGGGACATCTGCTCCATCAGGTTGCTCAGAGCCCCATCCAGCCTGACCTCTAACCTTTCCAGGGTCGGGGCAGCTACCAGCTCTATAGGCAACCCGTTCCAGAATTTCACCACCATCGTAGTGAGAAATTTCTTATTTGAGCGGCTGCGATTGTGACTTTTTACCTGAACTTGAGTCAGTCTGGCTTGGAGGTCCAGCTCTGATTTATGTAGATTTGCTGTTGGCTTTTGGTGGCCTGGGCTCTGCTTTGAACGGCAACTGTGATGACACTAACGGGAAGGACTGCAAGGAGGACCTCGGGCATTAGGGTTTGGTTTTTTG
>VWZV01011191.1:0-13627 GCA_013397155.1 Irena cyanogastra
CCCCAAACCCAACCCTTCCCGAGGGAATTCAGAAAATTTGCACTATTTCTGCGCTGTTTTGATTAATAACTGTAGTGGGTGGCATGATTTCAGCAGCTAAAAGAGATGTGGAGAGTAAAATTGTTATTAAAGTTTTTTGACGGGGGGGGAGAATAATTATTTTTAAGCTTGTTAACACATCCCAAATCCCAGGTGTAAGTGCACTATTATATTCCCTGATCACCGGTGCGACGGTTTTGGATTACATTAGTATTTAGGAAGATAAAATGAGATGAGAGGCTGGCAGAACTGAGTGTTATGTTACATGTCCAAAGGAAACACCTGACTGCTTCATCAGGCTTCCCCCAGGAGGGCATCCTATTACAGCGAGTTACTGCTCATGCTGATGTAACCTGCCCTTTCCCAAAGATTTTTTTCTTTCTGCCTTCTTGCCCTCAAACCTCACAACGCAGCGAAATCCTTTCATTCGCAGCAAAAAGTAGCAAAACAAAACATTCATTCGAGGAAGATACTTGCTTCCAGAATGAGTCACTCCCCTTGCTTTTGAACAATTTCTTGCGCTGCTTGGCAGCAGAGGACTGCTCCCCTCTCCCATCTATTTGTGCTGCCTGAGCAGAAGCCTGTCCTCTCCAGTTTCTCTGGCAGGCCCTTGGGGAGTCGGTGCTGGGCTGCAGGGCCAGCTGGGTCAGCAGTGCAGCCTCCTCTGATGAGCTGTATCGGGCACGCTTGGAGGGCTAAATGCAGACGTAAAAACATGGGAGTTTTCAAGTAAAAGGAAATAATAATGTGAAACAACGTATCATTAAATGGTTCCCTCGCCCCTTCTGTTTTAGGGTAAATACGTGGTGTGCTTTGACCCCCTTGACGGTTCATCCAATATAGACTGCCTGGCACCAATAGGAACGATATTTGCTATCTACAAAAAGGTAAGAGGAGAAAGCAAAACGTCTCGAGTTCATCCCCTTGCCTAGTTTCTTTCCACGGTCCATTAGGTGCCTCTGGGCAAAAGGGAGCCTTACAAAGAGTAGACAAACACATGTGCTAAGTATTCACGTGTGCTTGATATCCACGTGTGCTAAAATGCTGCCTGAATTCACAGGAAGCCCCATGAAATTGTTAGGTGTCAGCACTTCCTTCCTCCACCACAAAGGCCCTTAACTCTCACCCCCAGGGCAGCTGGCTCGCTCCTTCAGTGATGCTTGACTCGGTGTTAGGTGCCGAGGAATGGCAGTATTTGTCCTCCCGGACACGCACTGCGGAGGGCTGGCAGCCCTGGACAGTACCGTGTGGCCTCCCAGCGCCGGCTGCTGTGCCTGTCCGGGACGGGAGTCCACGGCTATGGAAACGCTGGGGGCTGAAGGCAGCAGTCACCTGCATTCACCGGGGCCCTGGCAGCACGACTGCTCCCTTGGGGCTGCACAGAGCAGCTATGCAGGCAATTACAAACACTGAGAGTTACAGTCACGCCAAGTCTTGTGATTTGTTTGCTAATCTCCCAGCAGTTGGTGTTTTTTCCAAAGCCTGAGCTCACGGTCATATGACTGTGGGAGACCCTCAGCCATTGCTATTGTGAAATAACAGTTTACAGTACTTGTGACTTCAAAGAAGTCTTTGCAGACTCAGATGCTACCTGCAAGCAAACGAAGATATGTTTTTTAAGTCTCTCACCTTTTAGCTCATAATTTTCAGCTGGCTAGTCCTTGGTTTTTACGTTTACAATAGTCATCACTGTTGAGAATATGCATCTACCAGTGAATCAAATAGTTATGGCCCAGTCTCAAGAGGGTTGTGGCACAAGTCAAGTCCTGGAATTTGGCTGTCTGCACTGTTAATGGTTAGTGCAAACCCACACCGTGGATGCTGTGCATGCCAGACAACACTGAGATGGTGCCTGGGTATGATTTTGGAAAGAGCATTCCTGGGACTACCTCCAGTACCATGCAGTATCTTGCTTTTTGCAGGGAAAAGAGCTTAACTGTGTTGATGAAATCTATGAAATGTGCTCTTATGTTAAGCAGAGGGACCTCCACCCTTTTCAGTTATCTCTCCAAAGATTCCCTAAATGACAACGCCAGCTCCCAATATTGCAGTAGACAATAGCTGCATTTTCCTTTGAAATTATTAAATAAAAAGTGTTTTACTGATTGTTACCAAAGGGTAGTGTGAAAGAAAAAAAGTGAGTTGATAAGTATCAATTAAGAAAGATAACATAATTTTAGGCCATTTGAGGTTCATGAATAACATTTTTGAAAAGGTGGAACCATTGTGATTCCAAAGCATGAACCTTAGCACCTACCAGTTCTGAGATGAGCTCATGACTGACTTTCTTACCATGCCTCACCTTAACTTCATTTTCAAAGGCACACTCTCCAAAGCAGAAACATTTGGCTTATTTTAGAAAAAAACTGAAACAGATAATATGCACTCTTATAGAAAGGCCAGACTTGGACAATACATATCAATCCTGAAAACAGTAGTCTGATTGCTCCCAATCCAGAGCCTCCACCACAGTGGGAGGGACCACTTCCTCATGTCAGAAAAGCACTCTACCAGTTTCTTAGAAAAACCCATGAGGAAATAAATACTGTCTTACCTTTATTTAATTTTCCACCTGGCCTTTGGTTTCTGACACCAGGGTGGTGCAGCTGAAAATCAGAAACACCAGAAAAGTCGGGCTGAGGGAGGAGCCTTGCAGAATCAGCAGGGGATTTGGCAGCTGCTGCCACTGAGGGGCTCTCAGCTGCCAAAGGGTCAAGATGTGGTGACAATAAATGCATTTTGCTTGGATTCTTCCCAGGTTTTCATGCCACTGAGCTAAATCTACAATCCTTAATTCATGCTGCACAAATTTGCTATGAACAAAGCAAGAACTCTCTTGCTTTGTTTCATTTTGGTTTTATTTTGTAACTTTGCCCAATGCCTCTGATGTATTTTATTTGCTACTCTTCATTGTTGTGAGCACAATGTCCTCTCCTTCATGTGGTCCCTCACAGAGAAGGTGTAAGAATTCAGAATAAACACAAAGGCTACTCATGAAACACATGATACAAATGGAGACCTGGAAATCAAGACATTTTAGTGCTGTTCCCAGTGCTGATGAGAATTCCCTCATGTGATGTCAGGAAAATCACAAACACAAAAAATTTCAAACTCAGATACCACCTGAGAGTACCCTTATAGCCAAACTCTGCAGCCTTTGTTATGAGCTACAGTGACAGAGTCACTATAACTCATTATTTGCAGTCCATCTGTCTATTTTATTGCTTTGCACAAAGGCCTCTAAAGGTATTTCACTACCACCATCATAGTCAAAACATAATGGGCATGAAATTCATCTGTGCACCAGAAAGAAAAGAAAATAGCAATTATCAGAGTGTACTGTCCAGCTTAATTCCCTGGTATGTTTAACAGTACTTGGCAGGACAAAACTCCTGCAGTCCTAACACTGAAGAATCAGCTGATCTGTAGCCTTTTCACATTTTAACTAGCTCTGCAAAATGATTGTTTCAAACCTTTTCTTCTTTTTGGAAGCTAGCTCTTGGAAACACAGCTGTGAATAAGGATGAAAAAACAAGTGAATTCAGCCCAACTGCCTATACCTTGAGGGAGGAGTTCCTCTGTTTTTTTCAGAATAGTCAACGAATATACATTTTCTCAGTCATATTAACATAGAAAATGCATTTAAGAAACGGGACTGAAAATCTCATCTCAGAAAAAATATATTTTAAAACAGTATCTTACATAACCCAAAGTTGCATGTGTTGTGTATACACTGTATTCTAGAAAACAAACCACTTTGCTCTATACAAAATTATTTTTTCTTTAATGAGAGGAGCATACAAAAAGCTATGGCAACCATAATGTGTTTGAAACTAACTGTCTAAATGAATGTTTAATTCTGCATTTAATGCTGCAAATAGTTAGTCTGCTATTGCTTTTAATGGTGAGATGTATATACCATAGGGGTATATTTTTGAAAGAGATGAAGCTACCTAGGCCATAATAGTTGGTACTGTAAGGATTGTTTTGCAAAGTATTAGCTACTATTAGACAATATTCGAAGCTCTGAAATATGCAAACAAAAGTTTAAACTAGTCTTCCTTCATTATCTGCATTATTAACCTCTCAGAATAAGCAGCTTGACATAGTTTCAAGGGACTGAGTTCCACATATGTTTGTACATACTATATTTCAGTTCCCATGAAGAGCTGGTTGTCAACTGGATTTTTTATTTCCACAGAAGGACTTGGCAAAATAGTAATAAAAGGATTTCAGCAAGATACAGTTAAAAACTGTAAGTGACTTAAGTAATGAAGTCTTTCAGCTGAAAATGAAAACATTTTGATGTGAAATTACTATCTTCATGTACCAAGAAAGGAGTTGTTTTGTTGTCCCACATCTCAGTTTTCCTTGAGTTGTTGGCATACAACAATGAATGGGAACACCTTGCTAGGACCCTGATGGGCAACTATTTTATTTTCTACACAAGACAGTCTTCATGGATTTTAATTCTTTTTAAACCAGATATTCAGGCCTAGACCTGTGTTTCTATTTAGCTGCTACTCAATCTAAATAAGCCTGTGCAATCACTGAGGAATCATCTGAGTTGGGAACAATAAAATACTAAGCCACAGCCTGAAGAAAGGGGGATGTTTCATTTTGATTCCCCATGGACCACCACCAAAACACCCATACAAGACCCACCATAACTGACGAAATTTTAAGGAAGCATTGATATCAAGCAATCCCTACCCATTTTGTAGCAGCAGGAGATGAAGGCTGTAAACAGCCTTCCCGAGTACTGTTGGCTGTCCTCCTTACCTACCCCAGCAGACAAAATCTTGTAAGCAGACAAACTCTTATGAGGCACAGCCTAGAGCTGGCTGGAAATATTTGCACCTTGTCAGCTTGGGCTACTGTTGTTCCATGATAGCCAAAATGCCAAATCAAAATACGAGTGTCAGAAATTGATTAAAAGCATGAAGTAAAATGCCACCTGGATGTTCTATGTAGATTTATAGATGAGTACCTGTACACATGCGCACTTTACATAACCAAATGCATTTGTTATTTTGTGTATTATACGATGAGCATTTGTAGATAATAGATGAAGATTTATATCCCTTCAGTTATGCATCCCTTCACTAGCAGAGACCAATGCAAAAACTCAGTTCCATCATGTTGCACCATATACCCTTTTATTCTGTATTATGGAAGCATTTTTTCTGTAATGTTAATTAGAGCATTTATCTCTCAGTTATTCCCTCTGAGGGATGTCAGTATGATAACTTATGTAACATTTACAGAAAACTAGTATCTCTGCTCTTTCTCAGTTTTCTGATGATCCTCAATTAATAGCTGGGGATATAATGTTAAAGGATCAGCTTCGTGGCATGTATCATATTGATTGTGTGACACGGATAAAATTACAAACTCTCAACATCCTGTCCCAGCATGTACATGTACCTGTACCAAACTTGCCTTGAATGAGGTGGAGGTAGCAATCTCTGTTTTCGTTGTTTCAAAGGCCTGCATAGAGAGAAAAAGGAAATCTGTCACACATTGTTATTAAAACGTTGTTTTTATTGTTCATTATCAGAATTTAACCTTTGGTTCAATGGTAATTTTTCCTCAGGAAACAGATGATGAGCCCTCTGAAAAAGATGCTTTGCAGCCCGGACGCAATATTGTTGCTGCAGGCTATGCCCTGTATGGCAGTGCCACACTGGTTGCCCTCTCCACGGGGCAGGGAGTGGACTGCTTCATGCTCGATCCGGTACAGTCATCAATCACACTGCGTTGTGTTAATCACATTGCCACTGCCCTCTAGAGCTCTCTGTGCTTGGTTTTACTTCTGCTTGCGTTAATCCTTGTCTCTGTAATCTATCCACTTTATGCAACTCTTTTTTTTCGTGTCCTGGAGCATCTCACTTTCTCTTCACAAGTGTTTAATGATTTATGAGCATGTTGGTTGCAATACCTGGTTGGTTTTTTCCTACTCAATAGAAGTGAAATTAAGTTCAATTCTCAATTAAGTGTTTGAAACCCTCTTCATTCATACCAACACTTAAGAAAATTTAATTTGTACAGTGTCTTTGTCTTCACTTAAAGGAATCTGTGTTTATTTTATTATTGACTTTTCTGTCTGAATAAGAACATCAGCATGTTCACTGTTTAGCCTGAGGCAAGGACCATTTTTTGATAGCTCAAGCCAAGTGATGTTTAATTTCCTGAGTGCAGTAGAGTTTTATGTCTATCACCCAAGGTGCATACCCAAAAATTTGCAAAAGCACAACACATGTACAATTGAAGATGTGCCACTCTTCAGTGCCCAAGAACACAATGACTGTTAATGTGGGAATGCAGGAAGATCATTCATTTGTAACACCAGAATCAGATGTGGGGAATACCACTGTGTTGTTTTTTATGGTTTTGTGGTTTGTTTTTTTTTCAATAAACAGATGGATTATTACCAAAACTTACCAAACCTTTGTAAATAGTCTTATTCCAAGTGGAAAGACTTGGGAGATGAACTGCTCTGCTTGAGACAGAGAAATAGAAAGTGGAAGTTAAAATCAAACTGGAGACAGCAACATACAAGTTGCTGACCATTTTCACTTTAAGATATTTAGACAAGACAGGCAAAAAGAGTTAAAAAATCAGAAGGCAGTGTCATTTCTTAATTTGCAGCCTTATGATTTGAGGACAGAGATTAATGATCCCTCTGCTTTCAGGGCTGATTCGTGTTCTTTTGATACTCTACTTCAGTTAGGTTTTGTTCATAGTACCAGTGTGACAAGTTTTCATTATTTTATGTAAATTCGCTGCTCTCTGCTCTTTTTGAAATATTGTGAGGTTATACACTAGATGATACTGAAAGGATCAAGCTGTGCTAGCATTTCTGCCATGTCTAGTGTGACAACTGTTACAGAAAGTCAACAAAATTTTCTGCTGATGCTAATACCTCATTTATCCTGTTCTGCAGGGTCTTGGGGAATTTATTTTGGTGGACCGAGATGTTAAAATCAAGAAAAAGGGGAAGGTATACAGTCTCAATGAAGGTTATGCAAAGTATTTTGATCCTGCAATGACAGAATATTTGCAAAAGAAGAAATTTCCTGAGGTAAGAAAATATTAGCACTGTACCCAATGTACCGTGCACTGGCAAGCACTGCATTCCATGCAGTCCTGCCTGATGGAAAAGGATTTGAAGGTCTTCCCGAGTTCAGACCCATGTAACCCTTTCATACCAGCTGGTTCATTTTGGATATGCATGTAATGGAGCTTTTTTTTGCATCCTGACATCTTTTATAACTCAGACTTTGGTAAATAATATCATAGCTTGTTTGTGTAAAGGGAAATGTGCTGAAGAACTAGATCTTTCAAAAAAGCTCGGAAATGTGCATGCCAAATTTGGGGATACTGTCATTTTCTAGCTTTATCTGAATATGCAGTTCAGTCATATGTACAGCTGGGCATTCAGGGCTAGATTCCATGTGCTGCCCAGAACATGTTTGCAGGAATCTGGGTGGCATCACCTTCTCCTGTACCCTCTTGCATCTAAAAAATGCAGTATCATTCTTGCACAGTCTACTTGCATCATATGGAGCATGAACCAAGCTGGGGAGAAAACCTAAGCAAATGGTGTGAGGCACAAATTCACTATACTTGGTGGTTAAAAGAGAGACATTCCATGTCTGCTGAACTTTCTTGGAGAGACATCCCATGTCTGCTGAACTTCCTTGGACAAATACAGTTTGGTATTAACTTGTCAACGCTAGGAGGACAGAACACAAACTCTCAATGTGGAAAGCTGGATGGTCTCTAGAAAGTGTGGCTATGAAGAGTAGTTCATGGTGAAATATGGTGATGTGGATCAACTCAGGACTTAATTTGCTCAGGAAACTGTTTTAAAACCTCTTCCTATTAAAAAATCAGATTATTTTTAAGCTATTAGTTGTCAAGGATACTTGTAATATGGTTTGTGTTAAATAAATGGATTCAGTAAAAACCTCAGGGCGCAGTAAATGGGAAATATAATGAGTAAGCATTTAAACTATGGTCCCATGATAAGCTCCTCTTTCTGAGTCAAAAAATCTGGACTTACCATATCAGCTGTACCTGCAAGACTACTGACTGAATATCAAACCCTCCTTTTCATATTACCCAGACTGTAGCTACAGAGAGTATCACATCACAGCATTCTAGATATATTAGCTTTGAATATTTGAGATTTTGAGGCTTCAAAGCCTGCATTCAGTTCAGCTGTGAGAGAAGCAGAAGCCCACGACACAGCTTTCATACTTCCTGAAATTTAATCCAGCTGAGAAAGTGAAGAACATCTGTGTTTCTCATTCTGCTGATGTTATACCAGGCTATGTATTCAGTATGATGCACTAAGAATGGATTTATTAGTTTGTGTTTTTGCGAACCACCAAAGTATTGTTTAAAGTAAAATTCTTAAGCAAAATGCATCAACCTCAGGCAACTAGGAAAAAAACTGAAGAGATTTCAAACTCAGTGGAAAGACCAGACAGACGTATTTCCCCACAGGATCAATGAGGAAAGCTCTATCATGTGACTCACTAAATCCTAAAGTTAAGACATAACAGAAAAAAACTCATTTGCAAACACTATTTTTTCTCAAATCTGTGCATCATTTGATGAAAACCTATTGGAATTGTTGGTCAAATGCAACAGAAGTTGGCAAGTATTTTTGTTACTTTAGAGCAAGCAGCACAGAAGTGCATGGGTTATTTGGGGCACAGGAAATCTTCTCAGTTGTGCTGAACAATCACATTTTTTGCTGCTCTGAGATGTACAGTTGTCTGCATAAGAAGGACTGAGGCCCAAATGTTACAAAGCACAAGGAAGTGCCCTGCCCATCCGAAGCTTGTTATGAACCTGAGTTTTGGAAACAGCATAACTCAGTTCCTTGATTTGGAAAGGACATTATAATGCACAAAGCTGCATTGTGGGGAGGACTAGAGAGAAAAGCATGAAACAGGCTTCCTGGCCTCATGTGTAAGCCTAACCAGCTACAGCCACATTGGTAACATTCCTACCTTCCCTACAGGAGCCAGGTGGAGATTTTCACAGTTTTGGTCTTTGTCCCCTTCTCTCCAGCACGCAGAAGGGTAGTGAGGGTGTCTGCTGAATATCCCCTGCCTGAGACTCGAGGAGGAGCTGACGTGTGGGCATGGAGGAGCACCTTCTTGTTCACGCAGATCATTCACCCTATACTCATCTGGTTGCTAGAAGCCAAGAGACTAGGCATCAGTCTTAGCTATTTGTCACTTTTTTGCATTTTTCTTCCTTAGATCTTACCTCTATTAACTCCTTTCTGTGGTTCTTGGTCAACATGCTGTTAAGATGACTCTCTGACATTACCACAAAAAACTGAAAAGTTAAGACAGGGAAACAAAAGTACAGTGTTATCCACAACATGTCCTATGGTCTATATCATTGCCATTGGCAACAAAACACAAAAAATCAACCATCTACAAGTAGAAGAGAGATTTTCTCTTACTATCCAACAGCAGTGTCCCAGATCAGACAGTTTGGACTACAAAGCCGCATCGACCCTCAAATTTTCTCGTGGATCGCCATTTACCTAGGGCATCAATTCTGAATAAAAAGCACTAGAAAAATGCTGATGTTCTGCAGGCCAGACCTAAGCCTCCTACTACTATAACATAGTGGGAGACATATGTCTAACCATATCTCTTCTGGTATGAGAGTGAAGTTAATTTTTTATTAAGCATGACAAAATCACACTGCTGCTTAACCAGTTTGAAGAGCAAGCTTCTGTTTGCAAAGTTTCCTATAATGCAATATGTTTACTCCAGTCTTCAATGCTTGGTGGGCACTGCTGGGCCAGAAACTGTCTCTGCACAAGTTTCACTATAGCTCCTCCCCAAAATGGGTTCTTTGTCCCACAATGGCTGCAAGGCCCTAGCTTCTTTCTGGCACTGGTAGAATTTGAAATACCCTGTGGACATTGTCACATGTTACTATGACACCTACTTTTATCTTACCTTCCTACAGTCAGGCACAAGAAAAGTTGAGTCTCATCACAGCTTGCTGATGATGACAACTATGCAACTGAGACTCCCTGGTTAAGAATTTGTCTCAGCAATGCCATTAAAAACTTACCCTCAACAGCACATTTCAGTATGAAGCATTCTTCTGTCAACTAGCCAAGCTGTGTCTGAGTGATACAAAAACGCTAGTAAAACCACTATTCTCTTATCACCACATCTGTATGTGGAGTAAAGGATACAGGGTGTTGCTGTTGTAGTCCATAGAAAAAAATCTTGCCCCTGCCCCACCTCCTAGTAATCATATTTATATAAGAAAAACCTGGTCTTGTTCTGCTGTGGAAGAACAGGGCTGTCAGAAAACAGCAGAAGAAAGAAATAAAAAATCGACTTCTATCAGAACGTAAAGGAAAAAAAAAACTCATGGGACCTATCTGTTATTAATAATTTTTGTTCCTTTGAGTCAAGCAAAAACAAAAAAAAAGCAGCAGAAGGGGTAAAACGAAGAGTCGCCACAAGTTTATTCAAACACCATGGATGCTGACCAAGGGAACATGAAGGTTCTACAAATCTTTCATTGGCATCAACTAAACAATCAGAAGTGCTTATTGAGCAAACACAGAGCTTGGCATTACTGAGGACTTGGGATCAACCTGTCTAGCATTCATGCTGTATTATTTTGTTTGAGAAGAAGGCTTGGGCAATATGCCAATATGCATGCAATACATATTAACTTTCTCATCTGTAAAAAAAATTCATGAGCAACAAAACTGGAGAAACAAGAAATAACATTTCACTAACTAAAATGAGTGTTTATTCTTCCCATGCAGACAGCTGTATGCTAAGGGAAGTAAAAAATTTTATTTCAGTATGCAGTTCAAGTGATAACCTTATCAGAATAGAGGAATTTATCTGTATGTTTCTCAGCACAGTCTCAGCACCATGTCTCTAGCTGGTGAATATCTATTAGAGTAAGAAGCAACTAAAATTGCCAATGGCATCTCATGAACTTAGAATATCCTGAGTTGGAAGGGAGCCCACAAAGCATCCTTTGCATAACACGGTCCATGTACACACAAATAATAATCTGCATGTGAATAGGAAATCTAGCACATTCCAAACCTGTCAGATGATGTGTACACAGGTAGCTCAGCTGTGCATCTCATGGTCACTAAATTTTATACCTGTGGTTTACAGAGTCCTTTTTTGATAATGTCATAGAAGCAATCCTTAGCAGCCTGGTTCAGGGGCTGCTTGTTAGTATGTTATGGCTTTTCTTGGTGTTCAACAAACTGTTTTTAAGACTCAGTTCATCACCTTTTCAAGGCACAGAAGTTCTTCTTTTGATTGTATTTTTAAAGGTAATTTGAGACTATAATCACATCTTTCCCAGACTTTAACTGAAAACTCACATTTGTCTCTCTATAATACCTCTTAAGGTGTTTGGTTTTTCCTGATATCAGATTTTTACAATTGCAAAGTCACAAGTACAAACAGCTGTGAGATCGATAAGCTATCATTTGAAGCCTCAATATGCAATTATTTAGGCATAAGGCATGAAAAAGAACTTAAAAGCTTTGTTCACTTGTGCCTACAATTAATAGGATCAGATTTAAACAAAACTAAATGTAAAAGCTCTAGGCTGTGTCTTACCCATCAGTCTTTCATAGTTGCATTGTATTCTTCTGGATTTTTTATAGTTCTAATGCGTACAACACAAATCATAAAAACCAACGTATGTATGGTTGAACAAGGGTTATTACATAGCCTGGAATATGTCTCTTCTCCAGTTTTATTATCAGCTATATCAAAACCCCAATTTTTATGTTTAGCAGCATAGGACTTAACTTCCTAATGTTCTGTTGTTTTACAATGTGTAATTTCATGAGAATTTTTTTCCATTTTAATAGAGAGTAATTATCAATACTTCACAGTCACACTGAACAATTTGAAAAAATGATCCAAAATAGAATTATGTTTTTTTCTCTATTTTCCTTCCAGTTGTGTATTTTTTTCCCGAGCCCACCTTATGATTTTGCAGAGAAAGGTGACTAACTTGTGATCTGAAGGTCTTGGAGCTGGCATTGCTGAACAAGTTCTCTATGTGTTTTTCTAGATGTAGTATCAGTACAGCTTTGTAGAAAGTGCTAAGATCTTTTATTAGAAAACTGATCCAGAGAGGGAAAAAAAAAAAGCTGAGATCTTTTCAGACTTTTAGCATTGTAATACAAGACATATATGTGTATTAAATGTTCATGAAGTTCAATCTATAGTAATGTTCTGGGAAAAGACAGACTGAGAGATATGAAAAGACCAGCAACATTCTTCTCTTAAGAAGTCTTCCTTCAGTTTACATCTGTATTTTGTATCTCCCCTTCATAAAAGTATGGTGACATGTTACATTTCTTGAATGGAGCTTATTTGGTCTACTGTATGTACTTCTATTTGTTCAAGACACCTTGCTTGTCTTCTATATTTCCTACCTACCCATTTCTATGACCAGCAGACCTGAGACTGACACGAATGCTTCCTCAATTACTCTTGCTAAAATGACCTGTCCTTCAACAACATCAATTTCTAAACTGAAAGCAAGGAAAATTACACTCATTAATAAATTGCTGTCTCCCAAACTAAGATGCAGAATGAATGCTATGACCAATTTCACCGTCTGACAAATAAGCTAGAAGGTTAAAGTTGGAGTCCTCTTGGAACCATCTGGACATGTAGTGGAGTGACACCCCTCATCACGCTCTGGCTTAAGAACCTATGAAAGATGAAAAATCAAATTACTTTTACTTTGTTCTGATAAGGTGAAGAAGTTTTCAGTCCATTGGTTTTTCACAGGCTGGGGTTTGATTCCAAATTGTGCACCCAAATTACAGGCACACTGGTTTGCATACTGTGAATGCAGCTCTTTAAAACTCTTTTCTTTGAACCCTGTAGATAATCACGTCTTACAAAAGGCTGAGCTTAGGACTGATTTTGGTATTTGCAGTATTCATAAGCAGCCATTGATTTAAGCAGCTTTGATTCCTGTTTCATAGCAAAATTACATTTTGCCACATTACTAATTGTCTAGTCAGGTAAATATAGTGCTTTACTCTATGTTTTTCAGGATGGCAGTTCCCCGTACGGTGCCAGGTATGTGGGCTCCATGGTAGCTGATGTTCACCGTACATTGATGTATGGTGGGATCTTCATGTATCCTGCTAATCAGAAGAGTCCTAAAGGAAAGGTACATCATTTGAATTCCTTTCTGGTGAATTTAGCCTACCTAGTACCTCTGGTATTACCAGAGCAATAGTTTAGATAAATGAACAAATAATAATGTTCCACTGTGGAAAAAATTATTAATGAAAATAACAATCAGCAATCAAATTTAGGGAAGAAATTTAGGCATTTGCCAATTTAGGCCAGAAATCTTCCTCTGTGCTTTTATATTAGGAAATACTCAAGTGGTTTTCACTGCAACCAAGGACTTAAAGATTTCTCTAAAGGTAATATTTCAATATCATAGAAACCCATTGAGACACCTGTGCATAGCTGGCAGATACAACATGGATGTAAGGAAAACCCCTGCACCTTAA
>VWZV01011191.1:13638-25408 GCA_013397155.1 Irena cyanogastra
AAACTGGCAACTAGAGCTATCCCACCAGTTGGGGGGGTGTGCTGAGCCCCGGAAAGTGTTTTGTCCAATGCTAGAAAAAAAGGTTTTCCTACCTTGTGTTTCCAAAGGGCACTGAGCTTATATCACCAGCTCTGCAAACTTGGGCTTCTACTACCCGATCAGAAAAGGTGATTACAGTAGAAGGTGGGTTTCATGCAGTATTTTAGGAAAATATGACTTCCCATTTGGACTCCGGTACAAAATGCACCATGACAATGCAGTACAATGCAATGCAGTCAGTCTTTGTAACTGACAGGTCATGGACCATTGTCAACCTCAGCTTCTCTCCTGCAGTATCAAATACCCTTTAATTTTCTAAACAAACATGTTTTAAGAGACTTAGTCATACAGTTGATCTGTGGATCAGCAGTGACCTGTAGGTCATCCTTAGGAAATCACTGGCTCACTACATAATAGGTTGGACATGGTGTTCTGACTCCAAGAATACATTCTTTCCTTATCTACACCATACTTAAAACCTTCTATACAAGTGTTTTTGAATCCATGGCTGGTACATGAAGGAATCTGCCCCATCTCCCACACTTGTCTCAGAATATCCCAATATCTACATTTTTTAGGGAGAGAGGACTACTGGTTTCTTCATGGTGAGTTTGTATTTACCAAAATACCAGCAGGCCCAAATGGTCTTCAAAGGAAAAACGGGAATCATATGCAACCAAAAATGTCTGCATATTTGTCCAGGCAAAAATGATTCGAATTTTTGAATCACCATCCCATGGATAAAAATCCCAAAACACCACCCCAAAAAGCCCTCACTAAATGATGTGGATCTGTTTGTACATACGAGAAAGGGACAAAAAAGGAATTTGCTGCGTGTGAAAAAAGTAGGTTTGCTGACTGGCCTCTTCAAATTAAACTTTTTGTTTTGAAATCTGTACTAAACCACTGTTGAAAAGAGAGAACGAAAAACAGGACAAAAGTACAAAGGAACAAAGTACTTACATAACTTTATAGAAATAAAGGTTTCCACAGAGTTAACTCACATTTATTATTGTATTGCTCTGGCTTGAACTGCCACAGTAAAGAGAGTAATGGAAGAAGCAAAACATGCTACCATTAAAAATAAGTTTTCTTTCTATCTCAGAGTGCAGGTGATACAGTTATTTTCACATATATCTTTTCTTATTGGAGAAATAATACTCTTGTGGCGAGTGCCCTGATCATCTTTCCCCTGAAAGACAGTCTATGCATTTGGTTAGAGAGCTAAAAAAATCAAATGTCACTGGAATTCATCAAAAGGAATCAATCAAAAGTCTTTGGAGTAAATGCAAATGACATGGATGTAGGCTCTAAAATTTATAGATCCTTCCTTAAGTTAAAGAAAGCAAGCAAGCTAAATGCTCAATAAGCACTACAGGACAAGAAAACAAATCTTGTTTTCAAATGGTATATTTTGAATAATATTTTTTATAAACTTAAGGCTTATAGTTCTCTATTAGGTGAAAATGTTAAACCCATCTGAAGATCCCTAAGTGAAGTTGCACTCCTACCTGATGAAAAACTGCTTTCCTCAAGTTGCATAGTCACAGCTTAGCAACAAGAAACTTGAAACGTGGTTCCATGGTGATACCACTGCTGTTTGCTGGCTCATGATCTTCCAGGATTGGGCCAAGCAATAGGAAGAAGAGTGAAAGATATTGGTCCTATGTTGCCTCAGAGATGGAGTCCTTGTACCAGAAGTAGCACTTCAGTGGGCTTTAAAGATAAGAAAGAAGGTAATACAGTGCTATTTAAGTTGTGGTATATCATGGTTTTATTGCAGTGTGCTTAAGGCATGATGGGTAGTGAAGTCCTATGTTCAACCCATTTCTCTGTCTCTATATGCAGTAGCATTCTGTCACACTTCCTTTTTCCCAGAAAACTTTCCCTCTTTTGTACATGCCAAGAGTCCTTTAAACAAAATATGCACTGATATTGTTGTACATGAGCACTTCATAGATAAACCTACAGAAATAATATTTGTTCAGAACTGACCAGCTAACATCAACATTCATTTAAACACAGAAACTTTTGGCATATGTCCTAAATAAATTTGCATTCCACCAGAACACACTCACCCCAAGAGGTAACATTTAAAAAAAATGTAAACAGATAGCAGGGTCCAAACCAAAAGGGAAATTTTGCCTTTAATAAATAACTGCAGCTCCTTCTGAAGCCACCAGCTGGATAAGTTCAGGCCACCAATATCGATCTACATTTCTGAAGAGATATTTGAAATTTGAAACTGGCAGCTTCAAGTTTCAAACTCCAAAATATCCTGACTAAACATAACATGATTATCCCAAGCTCTGAGATAACATGTGAAGGCTCCATATGAGAAGATATTTTGGCTTTTCTTTCCCAGTACTGTTAGCTTAGCTGGCTTAACTGTTTTGACATTTGGACAAAATACAGCTTCACTGGGGCTGCAGATCTGTACGTCAGCTTGGAAATGATAGTGGTGATGCCTGAATGTAAGGTCAGTGCCTCCGAACAGAAGGCTTTAGGAAAGGTGAGAAGAAGATAGGGAAGAAGGGGCTCTCTGAAACACATTGCTACTTAACTTGTTTGGTACAAAAAAGTTTGGTACAAAATTTTCTAAAATCACAAAAGGAACGCTAAGTTTTGGCAAGTCCTTTAATATAATTTCCCCCAAAGGCATTCAGGTGTTTCCTCTTTCCTTCTAGCTCCGACTTCTCTATGAATGCAACCCGATGGCTTTCATCATGGAGCAGGCAGGTGGGATAGCAACTACAGGGACCGAAGCAGTGTTGGATGTGAAACCTGAGAATATTCACCAGAGAGTTCCTTTTATACTTGGCTCTCCAGACGATGTGCAAGAATACCTTGCTTGTGTACAGAAACACCAGAAGAGCAGCTAAAGACTTGCCACATCAGATCTTGCTTGCCCATTTTCAGTCTCCAAGAAAAGCTTTACCTTTCAAAATAGTGGATTCTAGCATTTACCATCCATCTCTCAGTGAAAGTCCCAGTTTAAAAGAACAGGAAAAATAGTGAGATTTTGTTTCTCCTTGCAGGCAAGTGTAAAAATCTTTTAATTCTGATTTATTCAGGGCAAGTGCAGAGACAGAGTCATGACAAACAGAAACTTCTTACTTTATATAATTAACAAAAGGAAGTGAATTGTGTCAGTATCCCCATTTGATCTGAAGTTTTACATGTGACATTACATGGATGGCATTTTTTGCAACAGGATTTCCATATCAATATTTGCAATGCCATTATCTGGATTTTCTGTCACAGACTTCCTTGCAGATGTTTTTTATCTTGACAGCCCTAAGAACAGCAGAAGCCTCATGCTGTCTGAAACAGTATTTTTAAGCGTTGAATTATATATATTTTGGGTAATTAATAGAGATGAAAAGGTTGCAGCATTGCCAGGGTATTTCATTTCTCATAAGAACAGGAAATACCATGTGTTATTTACACACACCTTTCAAAGCACAAATTACAATAAACTATAGATGTGATGCCTAAATCATGCCTATTCTGGTGATCCATACAAAGACACTGTTATACCTCCATTTTCTCTTACTTTGAAAGGTTCTTATTTCAGATTGAAGCTTTCCCTTTTACATGTTATATTGCCATCACTAGTCACAGTGTTATCCTGTCCTTAAGTGGAAGGGAACACCCAAATTTTGTAGATGCTTGTGGTCAAAGGGAACAACAAAAGTCAGATGATCGGCAGAAACTGACTTCATTAGTAAATGCCACACTTGGCGTGAGAATTGATACAAGTTAGTCCCTGATCTCCTAGAACAGGCACACAGCAGTGGGGTTTGGATAATGATGTCGAGCAAAAGGGCAGAGAGCTGGAGGCAGAGAGAGAGAGGAAGAGAGAGAGAGACAGAGAGGTGATTTAAAGAGGAGGGGAAAGCAAGACAGAGTCCTGTCTCCAGCATGGCTGCAACTGATGGCGAGTCCAGGGACAGGGGGTGCACATGTGCCTGAGTTTTGTGTGGATACTTTTTTTCCCTGCCATGAAGACAACTTTCTCATTTTCTATACAAATTAGTTATCATGCACAATCAGTTCTTTCAGACCTTTCTGGAAATGGGTTAGAGGGCTCCAGGCATCTTAGGTGGTCTTGATCTCTCCCTATACTCCATGCATGTCCCCGTCTCAGTCTCATTCCTGTGCTTGCACCTTGTTGTTCTTATCTCCAAGAGTAACAAGGATGTTTGTCCTGGAAAAGTGCTGCCCTACTTCTGTATGGCCACCTTCTCCAGCCACACCCTGTTCTTTCTCACAGCGTGTGTTACCAACAATCACTGGTTGTTATTATCAACAATCCTTGGTTGGCTCCACAACTGTCTGGTTATTGCTGTTTGAGACATGCATTGGCCAAAGGCAGTCATCCTGCATGACCTTCCTGAAAGCCACCTTTGGCCTCTTCAAAGACCTACTTAGAAGAATCCCATAGGATGAAGTTCTAGAAGATAAGGAGGTCCAAGAGAGGTGGTCAATATTCAAATATCACTTCCTCCAAACTCAAGATCAGTGTAGCCCTATGAGCAGGAAATCAGGCAAAGGGGACAGTAGATCTGCATGGATGAGCAGAGAGTTTCTAGAAAGAAATTTCTGGGATATGAAAAAAGAGCCAGGCCCTGTAGGAGGACTATAGGAACATCATCAGAGTATGCAGGGACGAGATGAGGAAGACCAAGGCACACTTGACATTGAATCTGGCAACGGCACTGGAAGGGCTTCTACAAGTACATCAGCAGCAAAAAGGAGACTGGGAAAATGTGGGGTCACTGCTGAATCAGATGGGTGTCCTNAGTGGATGTTGTCTGCCTTGACTTCAGCAAGGGTTTTGACACTGTTTCCCATAACATCCTCGCAGGTAAGCTCAGGAAATGTGGGTTAGAGGAATGGATGGTGAGGTGGATCAAGAAATGGCTGAATGGCAGAGTTCAGAGGGTTGTGATCAGCAGAACAGAATCCACCTGGAGACCAACAGCCAAGTGGCATTCTCTGGGATCAATACTGGAACCAGTCTGGTCCAACTTGTTTATCAATGACCCAGACGAAGGGATAGAATGTCCCCTCAGCAAGTTTGCTGATGGCACTGAACTGAGGGAGTGGCTGACCCACCTGAAGGCTCTGCTGCCATTCCGTGGGACCCTGATAGGCTGGAGAGGTGGGCAGAGAGAAACTTGATGAGTTCAACAAGGGCAGGTGTCGGGTCCTGCACCTGGGGAGGAACAGCCCCAAGTGCCAGCACAGGCCAGTGGCTGCTCCTACAGAGCAGCTCTGTGGAAAGGAGCTGGGACTCTCGGTGGATCACAAGCTGGCCATGAGCTGGCAGTGCCCTTGTGGCCAGGAGGGCCAAGGGTATCCTGAGGTGCATCAGGAAGAGCATGGCCAGAAGGCTGAGGGAGTTGTGCCTCTACTCAGCTCTGTGAGGCTGCATCTGGAGTGCTGTGTCCAGTTCTGGGCTGCTCAGCACCAGAGAGACAAGGAGCTACTGGAGAGGGTCCAGCAGAGGGTCACAAAGGTAGTTTGGGGTCTGGAGCATCTCTCTTATGAGGAGAGACTGCAGGAACCGGGCCTGTTTAGTCTGGAGAAGAGAAGAATGAGAGGGGACCTCATTAATGCATATAAATATGTGACAGGTGGGTGCCAAGAGGATGGTGCCAGACTTTTCATTGGTGCCAATGACAGAACGAGGACTAATGGCAATGGCCATAAACTAAAACACAGGAAGTTCCACCTCAGCAGCATGAGGAAGAATTTTTTTACACTGAGGGTGGCAGAACACTGGAACAGGTTGTCCTAGAGTCCTCCTCTGTGAAGATATTCAAAACTCATTTGAGCAGGATCCTTGGTAATTTGCTATAGCTGACTGTGCCTTGGAAAGGGAGTTTGACTGGATGATCTCCAGAGGTCTCTTCCAACCCTAATGATTCTGTGATTCTGACTCTTCCAGGCTTCTCTAGCCATCCATCCTGTAGGTGCTCTGGTGCTAGATCTCACACTTGACGCTGCCTAAGGAGATCAGAAATCCACTGTAAAACTAGCAGTCATTGACCAATGAGAGCAAAAATTAGCAATTAAAAGAAATGTGTGATTACATTAAGTGATAAGGATTTGAAAACTGGGCTTTAGATCACTTTATGTATTAGACTCTCCTGTCTAGACCCCCTTTATAACTCTCCTGTCTCATTATATGCACGGTTTTTTAGGCAATCTCCTTGATGTAAACAACTCCTGCACCCTCTTCTCATTTTCACCCCTGATCC
Organism: Irena cyanogastra; assembly: GCA_013397155.1. NCBI lineage: Eukaryota > Metazoa > Chordata > Aves > Passeriformes > Irenidae > Irena > Irena cyanogastra. The sequence continues at coordinate 19,947 of VWZV01011191.1, forward strand.
ACACTCCCACTGTGCTGGTACATAACTTAATTTAAGAACACTCTGTGAATCACATTAGGACATAGTTATGATTATTCCTGCCAAGAAAATCCAAGTTATTTTTTAACTTACAAATGTGTTTTATTATTTCTAAAGAAGAGGCAGGCTGAACAAAAGCAGACAGAAAATTATTCAGGATGAGTATTTAGTCTTAGTTATTGCTATCCCAGGGGTGAGGATGTGATTTCAGTGCTGCTTCAGGTATCAAAGCACTCTTTCTTCAGTGGTTATCTGGCACTTTTTAAACCTGTGACAACTGCCCAGGATCAGCAAGTACACTGTGTACTTGTTTATTCTGTTCCTCATCACGTGCTTCCCAAAGCTCTACTATCAACAGCAGAACATGAACAATACTTAAATCTTGGAGACTGAAGAGGAAGCAGAAAAAAAAAGATGGTTTAGGTAATAATAAAATCTTTTTACTGCAAGATGGAATTGTGCACCCTGATTATGGAAACTAATAAATCAGTTTTCCTGTGAAAAAAAAAAGTGCACGGAGTACATATACACACATACATAAATTTTTTTTAGACATACATACATACATATATAATAATCCTTTCTCTCTCTGAGTCTCTATATAGGAACACAAATAGATGTTGATGTCACCAATTTGTCGAGGAACTCCATTGCATTTTTTAAGTCACAAACCTAAAACCAAGTGTAATTTGAGGCCAGCCTAAGAGAGCTCACAATACTAGCTCTACATCAGAAGGATCACTGTGGTCCTCTTCCCAAGGGGCTGGGAGAGATGATAAGGCAAGAACAGAGATGCAGCATTCCTCAGCGTAACCACAGGGCCTCTAAAAACCACCACTTAGGGACATGCTGAAAGTTTGTTGTGCAGTGGTTAAGATCTGTGTCCCCACTGGCAGGATGTATACACCTGCACACTGCAATGTGTCAGTCATTCAGTGCCCTACTTTCTGTCAGCCTTACAGCACCCGACTTGCCTTCATTTAAGCACAGTTTGACTATAGAAAAGCCTGGATCTAATCCCAGCTGCTATTTTCCCCAGATTTGGGTTTTTTCATCAGTTTGCACCAAAAGCATGTGTTAGTGGAGGGGCTAGTCCTGGGACACTGCTCTGACTAACAACTGCTGCTTGGGTGGCTGCAGACACTTAAATGACAATGCTCCTAGTTTGTGGGCTGCTGGGTGGCTGGTGCTTACAAAGAGATGCATATCTGCTCTGGATAAACAACCCATACAAACCTCAAACAGATTAAGAAAGCTGCAACTCTATTCAGTGTGAACAGTGGACATTCTTTGCTGGAGTCCTGCTCCGATCTACCTCACCTACAAGTACTTGTATGTATTCTGCTACATATAGCACAACCCTGCAAGCAAACACTCCACAAACTCCTTCTTAAAGGCTCAGGGTGAGTTTTAAAGTTTCCCTCTGCGGTGATACTAGTTCAGACAATTTCTGCAGAGCTCTCTTACACTAACTGTGGGGTGAGGGGACACCACCTATGAAGCCACAACTTCCTTTCATGGCCTCTCATCATGGTTTTGCAAGGCATCTGAGGGCTGCTGAGAAAGTAAGACAGAGATTTTTGGGTTTTTTTGGTTGTGGGGGTTTTTTTGTTTTTGTTTTTGTTTTGTTTTTTTAAGAATCAGAGACTATTTAGTGGTTGGAGTGGTGTGAAAGGGGACACACCACAAGCTGCCATCAAGGCTGCTGAGAGAAGCAGGCAGTGCTCATGATGAACGTGTTGTGACTGCCTCCAGATGCAGAAGACAGCAATGCCTGATATTATTCCTTAGATACTCATCAGCATGATACAAAATTAAAAATACATGGAAACGCCAAGTAAGACATATGTGAACTAAATACTAGTTGACATATGTGCCTTTGCATCAGTATTCAATAGTTTCTCGGCATAAAATTTTACATGAATAAATCAGTGTCCATTTGACTTTCTATTACTTTTAGAGAAGATGCAGGAACTATACTATTTATACTCTACCAGATATATATACACGTGACTCTTGTTATAGCACTGTTTGTCAAACTTCTTGCCAAACATAATTCTTTACAATTATTGGGAACATGTGCACCTATTTCAGAAGTAAAATAAAGGCAAACTACCTAAACCTAGTGGTGTCCAATAACACAAGAAAACATAGCAAGCCCACTAGTGTCTAATAAATGAGCAGTTGTTCACAAATTACTTTGACTGGAAATTCAGTTAGTATGAGCAGCCAGCTGCAGAGAGGTGGCCTTGTGACTGCAATCACAAGATGGGGGATCAGAGAACAGGTTGGGTCTGGCAGGCTTCCCACCAGTCCCGTGGCACCCTGGCTGCCTGTGCTGCTGCCCTGCCAGCCCAGTACTCTGGGGAGCTGATCCTGGACACTGCAGCAGGAGCTCACCCATCCCTAAGAAAGCAAGGCAGCTGAAGTGCAGATGCTCTTTGAAATGTAGGATCAAATGTGTCTCTGAGCATTTGTATCAAAAATTGATACTTCATTCTGTTTTCAGCAAAATGTACACACAGGGAGTTTTGCTGTTTTTTTAATAAAGCCAACTTATATTTCTGGAAAAGTCAGGCAAAAGTTTTATTCATTTATAAAATGCCAGCTATTTAGACACAGAGAACAAGAAAGAGCTTTTAGCTTACATGGATTGTACCACACAGAGTCATTGTGAGAAAAGAGGGGTTGGTGCCCATGGAAGAGGAGATTTAATAAGAGGAAAGGTTATAAAGTCAATAACTTCTGGGAGACTGCAAATGTAAAAGTATCTATTTTCCAGAGATATCCAGGGCCCAAAAGTGGGAGTAGCAGAGAGTAATGAACATTAAGATAGAGGATCTGCACACAGTTACCCAGAAGTACAGAACACCTGAAGTTTTTGATGAGATATTCCCTACCATTCAGGCTTCATGTCATCTCAGTGTTCATAAACCCCACATATTGATACAAAAAACACCTTTGGTTCTTGTTCCTAGCGTTCTGCAAGTACAGATATGGTTTCAGAAAACACAAAACCAAAACCTCAAACTAAGCACGTGAACTGATTCAAGTGAATGGATTTTAGTACTCCACAGAGATAGGATTTTTCCACTGTGATCTGCCCTGAGGAGGTTACTTTCATCTGATGCAATGATTTGCAGCATGGCTTTGCAGGACTGTGCATCAGGAGCCCAGCAACCTGTTTTCTGGTAGCAGCTTCTGTAGTTCTGACCATTGCACCCAGTGAAGGCGGTTTAGTCAGCCAGCTTGCAGAGGGTGTTGGCCAAGACAGCTATGTACTCCCACGATAATAAACAAGAGTTTGGCCTAAGAATTGCTGTCAGCTGCTGAGCAGATCACCCGGTGAATACTTTATCACTTGTGAAGGGACGCCTCTGAAGGAGACAGTGCACCCGCCCAATTACTGGGTCAGCTGTGCTCAGGCTGAGTGTGCATGGCCCGCCTAATCCCAGCCCGGGCATGGCTGTTCACGATGTCTCATCGATTCTGCAGGCGCTCCAATGCACCGTCGGCACATGCCCGGGAAAAAAAGAGGTCAGCTTCTCTCCACACCCAGCTGCCTGCCGCGGCACCGGCCTTGTCATCGTGTGCTCTGAGACACTGTGCCGGGTGACACACCATCTGTCTTTTGCCCTCTTGATCGCCAGGTTTCCTGTTTTGTCCCTGCGTGGACAATTTTCTCCCTCTTTTAACAACACAGCATGATTTATGATTCCGGCACAGAAAGACAAAAAGGAGACTGCTCAAACGAAAGCAGGGAGGATAAGTGGAAAGGGCCATGCAGACAAACGTAGATCTGAAATTTAAACTCAGTAGGAGAACACGAATGGGGATGTTTACTTTTAGCTCTTTTGAAGATATACGGGAGGAAAACAAAGCCAAAGGGGGAGGCTAACCTTCTTGCAAATGCACACCCACAGCTGCTAATCAGTTGCCTGCCCTCTGGCAGGCGGGCTCACTGCTTTTGGCCTTCTTCCCCTCCCACTTCTCAGCTCTGCGTCACTTCAGATTAAGAAGCCAGTGTGGAGAGAGTTTCTTTTGCTCTTGCTTTGCAGAATTACTGACAAAAAGGGGCTATAAAGTTCATTGAAATGCCTGAAAATCCTGCTACAGAAATACCATTTCAAAAGTATTCCTGATGGGCACCCTGTGTACACAAGGTTTGCTTCTGAAATGCTCTATTACATTGCGAGAGGAATGTGACAGAAATGCTCACAACAGCACTGAATCAGAAAACATAGATCCTCTCCAATTCTTCCCATGAGCAGCAAGCAAGAAATAGCAAAAAGGCGGCAGGATTTATTCTTAACTTTGCACAAGGCATTGGAATTTCTGCATAAACAGAGAAGACATTTCTTTTAACTACGAGAATTAGTAGAAATCTCCAAAAGCCTATGCAATTTTACAGTACAACTGATGTTTCCAGTATATATTTCCTGCTCCAAAAAAACCCTACTGCCAGTTTATGGTTCGTGCTTGAATGACGAAAGCAATACTGCTAAACATGCTGAGCAGGAGGAATGTTAAGACTATTGATAAGATCTTGCATTCACAATTCTGGCACTGCTGTACTGTTATGGGAAAAGATTGTGCTATGTGTTTTTATTTTTGGTGGGTTTGCTTTGGTTTTGTGTGGGGTTTTTTTTGTTGTTGTTGGTTTTTTGTTTGTGGTTTTTTGTTTGTTTGTGGTTTTTTGTTTGTTTGTTTTTGGTTTTGGGGTTTTTTTTTTGTTGTTTTTGTTTTGCTATATCTAGAAAAAATGGGGCACCTACACACAGAGCAATGACCTGGTTTAAGAGTTCTGTGAGCAGCCCTATCTCGTGGTGTTTTTGTGCCTTGTTACCAGCAGCATAAACTGATATATTACAGAGATATGCTTAGAAGTACCCTTCCTTTGTGGGGAAAAAAAACACCTGACGTGGCAACTCTGAAGCCACGTCATTTGACCTTTGATTTTAAGCAAAATCAAGTGTGTTCCAAGACATGCTACAGCCTCAAGGGGTTCTCAACATCCTGTTTCAGCATCAGCTTCTCAGACACCCTAAGCCAGTTTGAGTGTCTAGTAGCCCAGCATTTATTTTAAACAGCTCTATGCTGTGCAGGAAGCTTCCATTAGTAATTAAAAAAAAAAATAAATCTTACTCTATAGAACTTAGAATTGTGACAAATTATACTCACTTCCAAAAATTTTAAAAGGTTTATTAAAACCTTATTAAAAATACATCAGAAGACTGAATAGAGAAAATATTAAGGCAGTGGGAGCAAAGGATCTTTCCCACCATGTGCTCATCCACACAATGGAGGTTTTGCCTTTTAACCCTTTAGCTCCTCCCAAAGCTCTGTCCATCCGCTCCTTCTTAGCTGTCCAGTGGCGGAGTTTACTTCCCTAAATCTTGATTGGAGGGCAGACATTGCCAAAGTAATGAGCTGATCCTCCCAAA
>VWZV01011198.1:0-12525 GCA_013397155.1 Irena cyanogastra
TGAGGCAGGTATGTCAGTATGAAATTCCCTTGAATTATAGGAAAATAGAGTGGGGGCTGTAGATGAGGAGAGATAATAAAAATGTCTAGGTTACAGGATAAGAGGGTAGAAGAAAAGTAGAAATATTTAAAAATATTTATATTTTTTTTCTATTTTCTAAAATAAATTATATGAGGAGTGGCTAAGCCAGGTTGGTTATTGAAAAGCTTCTACTTTTTATAAAGGTTTGTGTCGAAATTCAGGCCTAGTTCCCCACTGTTGCTTTCAAAGGTAATGGCATGTGAAAAAAACCCCCAAAAATTCTTAGTAAGAAGTCTGGCAAGGAGACATTAGCTAACTTATCTCACAGTATATTTAATAGTATGAATTCTGTCATTCTAAGAATCTCATCTTATAGTGTGTGTTATTATGCTTTTTGGGGCATTATTCTGTTAAATGCCTCATGTGATACAATTAACAGTTCTGCTTGTGCATAGACACACACATATGTGTGTCTTTTGTCTGATTTAGCCTTAGCAATCCTGGCTAAAATGATACTTTTGTTTACCTGAAATAGGCAAATAAAATTAAAAGAGCTTTGTGAAGTATGTTCTCCATGTAGGCTTTAGTGCTCAAAAATTTGTGAGTCTTACAAAGAGAAACTTGTCAATGATGCAGGTTTAAATATATATCAACTAGAAAAACAATCCTCTCTTCAGAGGCAGGCAACTCTGAAGCTTTTACCCTTGAGTGATTTTATTTTTATCAGTCTGTACCCAAGTACTTGTTATGTGAGAGGTAACAGTGAACATGCAAATGGTGAGATACGTGAATTTGGCTCTTTGCTTGGGTGATATACCTTGGTTTTGTTTCTGATTTATTTACTGTTTTCAAGAAGTGTGCTAATATTTCGAGAAATTGAACTTGTGGACTTGACTGCCTTGAGATGGACATGTAAATAAATTTCAAGAAGGAAATGCTGGTGGTATTCCAAATAGATAAGAAATAATGTATGTATTCATCTGTTTTTCGAAAATCCATACATTTTGAGAGGCCCTCACAGGAGCTCAGTGTGAGCTCAAATTTTATTTCCCAATTTTGTCAATACAAAAGTTATTTTTTTTTTAGTACATTTTTCCATGTAGCAGGAATAAAAAAATCCGAGCAATTTTGCTTGGTTTAAAGCAAAAATACTTCCTTATAATTGAGTCACAACCAACCCTTTGTCTATTTTACCTGCTTTATAGGACCTTTTTTCAAAGACATGTTTAATTCATATACTACATCAGAAGTATGAGGAACCAGAAGTCTAAAAAAGAATTTCATACACATTTAGTTTGTTAAAACACTCAGTTTTAAAGCAAGAAAAACTGCTATTACTGAGAAGGATTTAGATACATGAAATTTATTTAGACACTAAAGCATGACTTAAGCTAGATCCTTCCAGAATTTTGCATTACATTTTAATGCAATCTATTGTTTCAACTTTTTTTTTAATTATTCTTTCCTTTATTAATAGTTCAAGCATGCATTTTTACTCCTACCAACAATCAAGTAAGGTTAGTCCAGCAGTTGGAAACTTAGTGGCTGGACAAAATTTAGTGGACATTTGTTTATCCATTAATAAATTAGAAGTGGCTTATATGTTATGGCAAAGATGTCTGTTACTCATCTTGGTTTTTTTGGACCATGATGAAATAATTTTTCTTTACATGTTTTATTCTTGAATGATAACCTCCTAAATTTTATTTTCTTTTTCCTAGGACTTTAAGACAGGATTTGGTATCACTTTAATCCCTATGAATGTGGCAAATGTAAAACAAGTAGATCGGGCTGCAAAGCAGTCTTTTGAAATAATTACTCCATATAAAAGCTTTAGGTAAGAGCTTGAATATTTACTTTACAAAATGTGCAATTAACTAAGGCACTAAAGAAATACTGGTTTCATACTGCAGTGCCGTAGCTGGCTTGGATGAAAAGGTAATGTTTTTATTAAGGATGTTCAGCAACGTTTAGAAAAATGGGAGGATTTTCTTTGATTTGTTTAGTTTTATGCTTCATCTGTTAGCTCCTGACTAGGCATATTATGCCCACAGGTTTGTACTTTTATGTAGCCTTCTTTGTTCCTTCTGTGCAAGGGCAAAAGGAAAAAAAGGCGAAATGAATTCCTCCACTTTCACAAATCGACTTCATCCTAAAGAATAATAAACTTCAGTAGTGAAATAATGCAGCATCAATTTAGTATTATGCATTTTATTTGAAAAGAAGCTTTCATGTGCTATCCCTTGTAGAAATCCTTGGTTGAAAGTAGTTGAAAGTTTCCCTTTTGCTGATTGCTGAGACTTGTAATGATTTTTAAAAAAATGAAAGTACATGCAAGCAAAAGCCTTTTGTTAAGTATTGTAGTGTTTCTTAACTGAAATGTTGTAATGAAGGAGAAAATTTCTTTGTTCTCCTGGGACTGTTAAATGTTAGGAAACACTTTCATTCTCAGTTAGCTAGCAGGTAAATTAGTCTTGATCAGCAATTTGAATGTGTTGCTAGTTGGTAGATAGCTAGTTCTTTGATTTTTTTCTTAAGACATGACCATGTTGATGTTTGTTTACTATTTAATTCTTAAAAAGATAAATTGAAATGAAAAACAAGTATTTTTTTTAATTCCAAGTAATTTTTAAAATTCTCAGTAGTTCTTTCATTCCCAGTCTTTGTTTAATTCTCATTTAATTCTCCATGTTTCCTTATGTCATTCTATGCTTTTGTTAAAGTTTAGTCTTGAAGTTTGGTAATTGGCAACATAAAAGGATTGAAATTAACTCAGGGATGTTTTGTGAATGTTACAAAAGCTACGTACCTTATACTAGTAGTGGTTTTGTTGAAAACAATCCAGAACAGAGGGAGTTTTATATTTATTGGATATAAAAATACAAAATAACACATTCCATCTTAGGATTTATATCTGTGTGGAGGAAGATTTTTGGCTGTGATTTCAGTTGTAAATGTAATAAATAAGGAGGTTACAGACGATGTTTAATTGGGCTTTAAAATAAAGATCAATAACACAGAAAAGTCAATTGTTTCAGCTTTACAGCAGAGTCAGAAAGAGAGAAACAAGACTGGATTGAAGCACTCCAGCAATCCATAGCAGAAACTCTATCTGATTATGAAGTAGCTGAGAAGATTTGGTTCAATGAGTCCAACAGGAGCTGCGCTGACTGTAAAGCTCCCAGTCCTGACTGGGCATCCATCAATCTCTGTGTTGTCATTTGTAAGAAGTGTGCAGGTAGAGTAATTAATGGCAACCTATGTGGGTTCTACAGAATGTCATATTTGCATATCATATTTGTATGTCCTTGAATTGGTGCTTTTTCTTTTTTTTTTTTTTAATTTTTGAAGTGTTATTCTTCTGGAAGTTTTGAGAAACAAAGTGTGAGCATAATGTTTTTTAATACCAAGGTCATCCTTATTTTAAAGCACTTCATGCTTGAGTGATATGTCTGTGGTGATTGAGTTCTCTCAGATGAATTAACCTTCACAATTAGTGGAAATTAAGACATAGTAACACTTTATGGGAAAGGAACGGCTTTTGCAAGGCTAGATGCCAAAGAATAACAATTTTTAGTGTATAAATTTTGGGTATTAATTTGTTACATGTACACGTATTTTACTGCCAACAGGGATGACTTTTTCAGATACTACTCAAAATATGGTTCTGTCATGTTTTATATCGAAATATGTGCTTAAACTGTAGATTCAAGGAAATGATTTATAATTCTATGCTTTCTTTCAAACCAAACTATCCCAGAAATAGTCTACATGAGACAGCCTATTTTATTTATTCATTACTATCAAATTAAATTAATTAAAAAAAATAGATGTATTTTTGATGCTTCTATTTAATATTCAAATGTCAAACCCAACCTTTTTTAAAAATAGCAAGTAGAATAAATCTGGCTTCATCACATTTTTTTGTTATCTAAGCAGAAGAGAAACCCTGTTTAAGTACCTTAGTTAAGTAATGCTCTTGGATTTTCAGGACAACACAGATCTTTAGGACCAAGAGATTCAAAAGTCCGGAGTCTAAAAATGGATGCAAGCATTTGGAGCAATGAACTTATTGAAGTATGTTGTGATATTCTAACTCTTCTTTGCATCATAAAACCTACTGTATGAAAGGGAGGTATTTACTGCTTTACTCACAAGAAAATGGAACATATAACTACTAAACAATATTGTGCTGTGACAGTAAACTTGATGTTTCTGTGCATCATGTACCTCTGTGTAATTCCAAATATTCATTTATTTTGCTAACAAAATGTACAATTTCTCTTAGTAATTGTCCAAGTATCTAATATTTTTGGGGAAAAAGAAATAAAATGCTTTTGGATAGTGTTCATGATGAAGAAAGGGGAAAGAGGAAACGTCACTATCAGATTAGCTGCTTGGGATGTTAAAAAGTGGTGGTGATAAAAAGTGGTCCTGATTGAGAGGGTTCAAGCCATCAGTGTTTTCTTTAAAACACATGCTACTCTTCTCTGTACTTTAACTAATGTTTTCTAATATATAATGAAGTGTTATAACTGATTAACCTTGTAAAGCTTAGCTGCTATTGATGGTAAATGATGACTGCAGGCTTTGTTATTCATTTATAGATGACCATAGGCAGTGACTGAGAGAGGCTTCTGTCTCCTGAAGGAAATTTTCTTTAATAACTTTCTTTTTCAACTTTTAGCAGCTGAAAACTGCTTAGAGGCTAGCTTCATCTCCTTCATACTATTTTGCTAATTTATTCCCTGCATCTCATCCAGCTCTTTATCGTTATTGGAAATAAGAGGGCAAACAGTTTTTGGGCTGGAAATCTTCCTCCAGATGAAGAATTGCATATTGATGACCCTGCAGAAAAAAGGATAGCATTCATTACACAAAAATACAAAGAGGGAAAATTCAGGAAAACACCTTTCCACTACAAAACCAAGGAACAATTGAATAAGGTAATACAGTGTGGTTAAACTCATACTGTGTTTTGGATTATATTGTATCTGTGTGCAGTTTGAACGTCTTGTTAAACTGGAGAGAAATTAATTCAGTATCCTGAGTGGCATTCTGACACAGTTGAATAAGGGTTATTTAGGAGCCTTTGCAGAAGTCATTGCATGACTACCTAGTTTATTGTTTTCCCTGTTAGTTTGTTTGAAGAAGGTTATTGTAGTTCTTCCTATGCTTTCCTTAGCCATCAGAATATGGATCTTTATTTTCATTCAACTGTAGTCTAGGGATGCAAATTTCCACTTCACTTCTTTAAATTATTTCCTTATGTATTTTTTTTACATCCCACATGTCTGACATCTAAGATTCACATACAGTAGATGATTTATTGTTACCGATGGTGAAAATAGCTCATACACACTTACATAGTAGCTTGTAGCTTTTTGGAAATGAAAAAGCTAATATTAATGATGGAAAATGTGTGTTCTGTACTTTTACAAAAATAACGAATTCTTTAGAGTTGTAAAATGGCGAATTTTAATTATCAATGTCTCTGTAAATTTTGATGTCCATTTGGCAGAATTCTAAGACCTGATAGTTTGAGTCATGATTTTTCAAGGTTAATGAATACCAAAGAGTTTTAATGTATTTTGCAATTTAATGCACTCAATTACATGAGTCAGATTGTCTCAAAGGATATACAGAGATTGTGGAGTTTGTTTTTTGTGGGGAAGGATATATGTCAAATAATCATATAAATACTGGGAAAAGTTATCAAATTCTCTGTAGAGACATGAAATTACCGTGTAATAAGATGTTCATTGCCAGGTAATTCTAGAACTTTTACTGAACTGTCTTCTCTGTTATCTTGTGCCTCCTGGGTGCTTATATGTTTATTAGAACAGCTAAATTTTATAGGAGTGATCTTCCTATTTTAAGTGACTTTTGCTTTATTCATTTAAGAAAAACTCAATCATTAACTAAATAACTTAAATATATATTAAATTATATAAATTTTAATGGAATAGGTTGCTGTAATAGTGTAGTTTTTTTTGGTTTTAAGATTTTGGGACCAGTCTTGTAAAAGAAAGAAAAAAGTTTATCATATTTGTCTTTGTGTATACAAAAATAAAAGGAGGCTCATGATTTAGGATGTGATGAGATGTTTAAATTACAAGGAAGATGAATCAGTATCAAGATACAGCTTAATAAAAAGAGTAAAAAAAAATCTTAATATATATTAATTATTTTAATATATCTTAATAATACATCTTAATAAAAGGAGTAGTTTGACATATTGACTTACTGTGGTTTTAAAAATCTACTTAGGAATTTCAATATGTGCCCTAGGAATGGAGTTTAAGAATCTAATCTCATCTCTTTTGTTGAACTTCTGAGGTCTGAAATACTAAGAGTTTTTCTTTAGTAGTTTGATGTAAATAAGCAGCAAGCTTCCCTTCCAGTTGTATTTACTGTTATCCTTCCCAAGTGGAATTTGTGAAAGCAACATTTTGCTGGGTTTGGGTTCATATTTTGGGATATTTTCATTGTTGTTGCTGAATTTTTCTAGGTTCAGTCCGTACTTCGTGATTTCTGATACTTCTCAATGTTTATGGTCTAGCTGTGTCAGAGTTGAAAGTATTTGCATCTACACTGCATGGATTCGTTGCTGGTAACTTTCTAATTTAAACAGACTTCCTATTTCCCCTCTCTGTGGTAAGGCCCTGTGTGCTGCTGTAGTCAAACAGGATGTGCTAGAGACTCTGATGTTGCTCTTCAGTGGGGCTGATGCTATGTGTGCCACTGGAGACCCCATTTACAGCACCCCGTACTTACTAGCGAAGAAAGCTGGACAAAGGCTGCAGATGGAATTCCTGTACCATAATAAGTTCTCAGGTATGATGCATTTCTTTCTTTTGATCTAAGTTTTTTATTATGAAAAAGAGAAGGAAATAATTCAGAAGTAAAATAGGTTTTGCTTTGAAAAATAGTGGTATATCAGAGGGGCAGCTCTGATGGCATTAACTGTATTTTATTAGTGCACAATTTCAATTGTGTGCAGCTTTGCTATTTTGCTCAGGCATCATGTTTAGGATTTAGACACCACAGTGATAAGTCATAGATCTCGTACCCTTAGTTATAGCACAGAAAAACCCATAATCTTCTCCGCCAATATTATCAGTCTTTTACCAGAAAAAAATGGGTACATAAATTTAACATGTCTAAAGAATTGATCTTGCGCTTTTTCTTTTCCTTAAAGAATATTTAAATTTATATCTACTCTTATTGCACACAGACCTAGCTTTTTTTTCCACAAACTTTCCTCCCAAAATAAAACTCACCTCTTGAACCTGCAATATGATCTATCCCAGGAACCTCTTAAACCATCACAGCTTCTGTTGCAGCTTGGAGCAAATGATAAACTTTGGCTTGGAAGTCAGCAGTTCTGTTTGCAGTGTGTGGCTGCTGTGAGGCTCTTGGAAAGAGAAAGCTGCTCTTAACAGTAAATATATTGAAGAGCATGGGTGCGACTGAGCTTTTCTTCTAAAAGCATTGGACAGTGTCTGAAACCATCAGGGGCTAAAAGTTCACACGCAGATCTACACTGAAAAAAAAAAAAGCTATGTGGATCTAGTGCTGGACCAACTTTCTGTTGGTTTGTGTTACTCTGCAAAGTAACACTGTAAAAGTAACACCAAAAAGGATTAGTAGGAAACACAAGACTGAATTAATGCTAATGAATTTAGGGCAAACACGGTGTCTTGACTTCTGCCTGAGTACTGCTCAGGCCGGTGCCATGCACTGCACCAAAGGATGTTGACCTGTCAGGTGCAGACGTGTAGTGTAGCTAGGGTGATTTTTTGCAGCCTATGGTCTCAAGTGTTCCTAAGGTTATAGAGAGAGAAGTTTGCTTATCTTGGCCCTGTCTTTTCTACTTTTGGCCTCCAGCCAAGGCAGCACCATCATGTTCTTGTCTTTAGGGAGGGGGAGATCAGTGTATGTTGATGATGATTGCCGGAATTGTCTGTCTGCTGCCAGAGTTGCTGGTAAACTCCACATAAGCCCTCAAGAGAAGCAGTCTCCTTCTGCTGAAGTATGTTACACAAGGGATGAAAAACAATGTGTGGTACATCAGAAACCAGTATTTTATATTGCCTTGGCAAGCAGTGGTAGACAATGGTGACATTGTAACAAATGTGAACCAATTTTTTAATATGTTTTAGAACCAATTTTAGAATGTGTTTTCTAATTATAATAATAAAACCAGTAAGTTTTATCAGTGTTGTAGTAAAGGTACTGCAGAGCAACTACATATTTACAGACATGCATTTAGAAAGATGTGTGGAAAAATGGCTTTAATTGATAGAACTGAAGATCTGTGTGTTTTTTACTCCTTTGTCTTTGAATAGATTTCCCAAACTATGATCCTTGTTTTGAAAGTGGCTTCTCTGAAGATTCTTCACATTCCACCTTTCTTTGTGAATTCTTGTACAAAGTTTCTTCTAATGCGGCTAAGCTTCCTACAGAGAAGAAATTAAAAGAAGGTATTTAACTTTTAATTTATGTATTTGAATAACACATGAATATGAATGATTTTGATTAATTTTATTCTTTTTAACTTCTTGCATTACTTTTTTTAGATAAAATGTCTTTGATATGACATGACCTCTTTTGATTCAGTAGACCTCTTTCAGATAAAGAAAATACTGTTTGTCTTGATCTCTTCATTCTGTAGTTGACAGAGGAAGAAAACAGAACTTCTGAAAAATTGTTCAGTTAACACATTAATTGATAAATAAAAAACAAATATAAACACTTTTTGCTTTAATTATATTCAGATTAATGGCAAGCATTCATTTTCATCTAAAATGATTCTATTACAGAAATCATTTACAAGTAGCACTGACTTTTTAATAGGATATTTCTCAAGCTCACAAATTTATAAAATCTTCCAAGTAGAAATGAGCATCTACAACTACTCCATGACAACTTAAACTTTGTGGGCTGATAATGCATGTATATCATAGTAATTATACACGGTCTCCTGTACATGTCAGTCTTCTGGTTTTTTTCTGTGAGAGAGAGGTGTTATCAGATATTTTTTCCCTTTTTCTTCCCATTTGTCTTCCTGTATTTTTCTTTCATCTAAACAAATAACATGGATTTTTAAAATCTATGATTTATTATTGAATTTATTGCTCCTAAAATCCTTACATGGCATCCTGCACTGTTGCATACATACTTTTGTATGATTATGTCCATATTCTCATGGCATATGCCTTTAAGATTTAGTGGACCCTAAAAGCATGCTGAAGCATAGAACTCGTGTTTAAATATACTTTTGTAGAATCTGTATGTTAGTGTGGCTAAGTTCTTGAAAGCATTGGGTGATTACTGAGCTAACGCCTGATCACAGGCATTTCCTTGCAACTTAGCAGTTCTTAACAAACGTGCCTGTTTTGACAAAGGACTGCTGCTGGATAGGACCTTATCTGGGATTGCTCTGAAATCGCCCTGAGTTTATGTGGGAAACAATGTAATAAATGCAAACCTCATCACTACTTGCTCTAAATTCAGGCCTGATCATCTGTGCTGTGGGTATCTGTATATATTCATAAAGATGTTTGTAAAAAGCCCCAGAAGTCAATGCTTTGTCAAGTGGAGAGCAGATACCAGGCAATCTCTTCTGACACAGTGGCATATTAGAAGTGGCATATACCTGTACAGATTGAAGATTTGGCTGAAAGTGCTCACAGAATGGCTACTGTAGTCCTTTTTCAGGGGAGATGCACTGTGACTGAGCGTTGTTAGTAGGATGTCATAAAATTTATGAGGAAAGCTCCCAGGCAAGAAATTTTGACTGTCGTCCGTTTCAAGTCTTTAGTGGACAGAAATGAAGCTGCTTTGAAAGTTTGTAGTCTGTTGCTTGGCATTGCACTTACTACTTGAGGGAACATACAGAAAATGGAAAGGCAGCAGATTTCTCTCAGCTCAGGTTTTGTTCTCTGAAATTGTGATTGTGTTTTGAAGATGGTAGACGTTCTATTGTTTGCTTTTCTGGGTGTGGGCGTTTATTTGCTTTGTGTATGTATTGATGTTGAATTACCCATGAGTTTGTCAGGACTGGTATTTCTGGGGTGGGCTCTTTACGGATAGATAGGAAGATAGGTTTCTCTGACCATTTGCAGTTCAAGGAGACAAATGGATCAAGGGAGGGAGATGTAATGACATCCTTTAAAAAACAACAAAAAACCCTGCAACTTTGGATGAGAAACTACTCTTGCCTTAGGGCTCTAATCTATCTCTGCCATGTTTAAGAAGCAGTGTGACAGAAGTACTTCTTGCTATTCAAAACATCAAATATATATTCTTTCTTTTTCTCTTCTTTCACTACATCCAGAACTGTTTCTAAATCTCACTAACATGATGTAATTCTCATATTTCAAATTATTGTGAATAAGTGGAAATATTATCTTTCCTTCTTATTCTCTTCAGGAAGTAATTTAAGGATTAGAGTACTAATATGTGGGAGAAAATTTCAACTTACTCCTCTCCCTGTAGATATTCAAATAAGGTCATGTGACCTGAAAATTCTGACCTATGTAGTTCTAGAGAAGAGAACTCCTATTGAAACAGTTCTGACTTGCCATGAACTAATTGAGGCCCTGGCAGGCCAGACAGACAGCAGCATTTTCTCACAGCGTTTAGACAAATTTGGGGCGTGTGTTTTTTTGGTGTTTGTTTTTTTTTGTTTTTTTTTTTTTTTTTTTTTTTTTTTTTTTGTGGTGGTGTTTTTTTTTTTTTAATGCTATGTGTAGATAGAGCTCCAACTAAGAATTCTGTGAAACTGTTTAATCATTAGAATTAAGCTCTTCTTCAGTGTTAGGCATCTCTGAGGCAGTTGACAGCCTTGCCTTCAGCACCGAGGGCTGAAAATTTAAGTGCTTCCTGGTTGTTAGAGAAAACAGTTACCCCTTGGTAGACTTGGCCCTAATGATAAAAGGGCACTGAAGAAATCATTCAGTGCTGTGAATTAACCAAGGTTTTATACCAACCAGGTGGAACACCTGGAAATACAGCCTTGTTTTTCATGATGTGTTTCTCAGTACAGGAGAGAGCCAGCTCTGTGTGTACTTCTCATTACAGTGGCATCGGTGTTTTCAGCAGGGGTGTGTAAATTTTGAGGAGAGTTGTTTTTAATTAACAGCTGTTGATATCAGCGGGAAGAGAGCTCAAATGTTGGTGGTATTCTGATGTAGTAGATCAAAAAGTAAAGCTCAGAGGTTTAGGGGCTCGAGTTTGATTTTTGCATTTGTTTCTAGTGTAAAAGGTTTTATGGAGCCCTTAAAAAGCCTTGCTATTCCAAGATTGTCCTTATGAGTTTAATAGTTTCATGAATATTGAAGTAGTGAGCTGTTTTGTAGAATTTGTAGGTTTTGGAATATGGAGTAGGGGAAGCTGGGAGACAAAACCCCTGAACATTCAAAACCTTAAAATTTGATGCACAACTCCTGTAAACCCATATGTTATCAAGCCATTTATTTTGTATTTATTTCAGTACTTAAAATGTGTATTTAGACAGAATCTAGATAGTACTAGATAGCAAATGTCATGATAGAAAGAAATATTAATAAATAGTACAAAATATTTGTAAAACTTATATAAACCATATAGAAAACAACAGAAAAAGCAATTGCATGAAATATCATGAATACTAACATAGTTAGTATTTTCAAATTACAACTGTTTCTTTGTTAGATTTTTGTGGAATTTTTTTTTGCCAGATCTGTTCTACTAAATTCTCAGAAGTACTTGCCAGTTGTATAGGAATTTTTAGACTTTGGAAAATAGAAAGTATTTTCTTTTAGGATCTGCTTCTCTGCAGTGGAAACAGATGCATCTCAGATTTTGTTCTCGGAACTAGACATAAGCTAGAGTGAATTCATTACTATTTTCAGTAGCAAATAGACATTTCTGTGCTATGTCATGTGTTGTATTCATATTTTAGATCATAAGAGGAAGTAAACATTTAATAGTAATTAAATATACCAAATAATTCATTGAAGTTGCTCTGCAGATTTTTCTCCATCTTGTATTTACTTTTTTATCAAAAAAAAAACTTACTTAAGAAAATCTGGCCTTTCTATTATTTCTTTCATCACAGATTGCAACAAAAGATGGTGCACTTTGGAAAGTGGATTTCTGAGCTACTATGAAAATGATAAAACTACCACACCTAATGGTATGATTGACATCAATGAAGTTATCTGTCTTGTAGTACACAAGTCAGACTTCTTTTTAAATAGAGGGTAAGCTCCTGAATTCATATTTCAGAAAACAAACTGTTCATTTTTTTCTTGAATTTTGAATAGGCAATTTAGAGAAAAAAAAGCTGGTTTTATTTGACTTCAAGAAATTAGTGCTATGTGATATTTAGGGAATTTTTTTTATAGTGATAGAATGAAAATATTAGGGTAATTTAAAAGGGTGGCTTAAATTAGATACATCTGTTTCTTTGTAAATCTGTAATGCATATTCTCAGTGCTTGAAAGGTTACATGAT
>VWZV01011199.1:0-49293 GCA_013397155.1 Irena cyanogastra
GCTGCGCGGCGGGGCCGGGCCGGGCAGCGCCGGGGCCCCGCGGGGAGCGGCCGGAGGAGGGACCGGCCCTTATAAATGGCGCCCAAGCAGGACCCCAAGCCCAAGTTCCAGGAGGGTGAGTGCGGGCCGGGCTCGGGGCCGCGGGGAGGGCGGGCCCGGGGGGCTGCGGGGGCCGCGCCGCGCTCGCCTCTGGCCCCGGGGCTCGGCGTTCGGGGGGTTTGGCTCCCGCCGCTCCCCGCTCAGCCCCGACCAGGTGGGAATAGGTGGGAAAGCTGAATTCCCGCAGTCTTTGTCTCTTCCTGGCCCTCCTCTTTCCTCCCAGTAACACGCGGGCCCTTCCCACCCCGTTATTCCAAGTATCCTTCGTTTTCCTGCGCGGACATTCGTTGGCATTAAAGCTGCTGAAATCGCTCTGGTTTGTCGGGGGTTTTATTTTAACGCGTTTGGAAGATGGTGGTTATTTATTGTCCCCCGGAAGGGAGCCCGGTGCAGGAGGATTCATGGAGGCAGCGTTGGATTCCAGCACAGCTGGAATCCACATCTGCAACAGAGCACCGGGGCTTAGGTGAATGAAGATGAATTGGGCTTTTTAGGAGGATTTTTCGGCGTATAGTTTGATTTTTATGTCATGGTTGCGTTGAGAGTAGTGTAAGTAGGATAAATAAAAATAGCAGTGCAGTGTAAGATGGATGCCCCATCCCTGGGATGTCCACGGCCACGGACACTGGGGCTTGGAGCAGCCTGGGACAGTGGAAGGTGTCCCTGCCATGGCAGGGCTGGGATGGGAAATGGGGTGAGCTTTGGTATAGGGAACAGTGTGTGGATCCAGGGAACAGCCCTTGTGTGAGGGAGCAGGAGCCTGCCGGCTTATCGTGGAGACAAAGAGCCCTTTCTGCAAATCCCCCGTGTGTTTTTTAAAAACGAATATTCCTCAGTAGCTGTGGGCATCTCTCCTGGAAACCATTGCACAGCTCCGGGGCAGAGGTGTGTCTCCCACCAGCACTGTGACAATGAGGGTGATGATGTCACCTCTGACTGCCAGCCCTGGCCGCAGGGACGTTTTTAAATAAAAGTACCGACTGTGGGATGTGTCAGTGTGGGCACTCCGGGAGAACCTTTCTGACCTTTTTCTTTGTTGCTGCACGGAAGCGTGTCACAGTTCTGCAGCTCATCCTCCCAAAACCGGAGGCACTGCAGCCTCCAGGGTGGCCCGTGTTAGGTACGCTGCAGTTCCCACAGTGGGAGCACAGAATGAGACTTGGCCACGAGGAGATAAAGCCAGGCTGAAGGACAATCCCAGAGCCCAGAGTGAGCAGGTTCTGCTGCTGCACAGCCCCAGCCCTGCCCTGTCCCCAGGCTGGGTGGGGAAGCACCATGGGGGTCTCTCTTCCCGACTCCCCGGGCTGGGAATGCCACGTGCTGCTCTTCCTGCAGGAACAGGACACGAGTGACAGTGGCTTTCGGGTGTCAGGAGTTTCAGGCGCAGAGCTGGGGTCTCAGGAGAGTGCCCTGGATCAGTAACCCCTGAGAGGGGCAGCTTCACCTGCCCGTGGCCGAGCCCAGCCTGCTGTGGGGGCTGCAGCCTGAATTGGGGCTGGGAAGGAGCCCTGGGAATGCCAGGGAGGGGCAGGAACGTGGGGTTTGCTGCCAAAGTCACCAGCACTGCAGTGTGTGTGTGTGCAGCTGCTCCTGGGATCCTCAGGGGTCTCTGCCCCGGGCTCCAAACAAGCTCAGCTCTGATCCCTCTGTGCTCCTGCTGTCAGCTCCTGCTGTGGAGCTGCTCCCGGGCTGCTCTGGGGGCCCAGGCTGTGGGAATGTGGGAATCCCCCTGAGCTGTTCCTCTCTGCTTCCCTTGCAGGTGAGCGAGTGCTCTGTTTCCATGGGCCTCTCCTTTACGAAGCCAAGGTAGGTGTGTGTGGCTGCAGTTGGCTCCTGCTGCTCCCCAGCAAAACAAGGACATGTTTTTGTCTGCTGTGCCTCTAGATGGGACCGAGGACTGGAACTAAAATTAACAAAAACCTGTCTGAAATCAGTTTCAAACCCTGGAGCTCTATTCCAGAACAATTTCAGGAAGCCCAGTGGCACCGTGCAGCTATTGTGGGAAGCTCCCAGAGGCTGTTAGAACATCCCAGAGCACTGGAAATATCCCAAAACACTGGAAATATCCCAGAGCACTCTGTGCCTGCAGGATTTGGTGCCTGAGCTTCCTCAGGGGGAGGTGGCTGAGTACAGCCCCTGGTCTTCCACAGCACCAGTGCCCAGGAGAAGCTGCACTGCAGTGACAAAGGAAGTGGCAGTCCCAGTTCTGCTTCCCAGTCATGGCTTTTTAACCACAGGAGCCTGCACTGCAGAGCTGTGTCCCTGCTGCCTCGAAGTTACTGCAGGCACAGCTCTGGCTTTGGGTGCCCCACTCCCTCTGGAAGGGAAGGAAAGGGCTCTTGGAGCTGTGTGGGTGGGAAGGTGTGCAGAAGTTTCTGGGGCACCTCAGACAGGGATTTAAATCCTCTAGGATTTTGTGTCAGTGGATGTTAACACAGGGAGGCAGGAGAAACACTCAACTTCTCTCTTCAGGAGAAAGAGTTGTTGTAATGCTGAAATCTCACCCAAAGCACTGAGAGGGTTTGGGCTCTCCAAACCATTCCCACCTTTGGCTTCCTGCTCTGCTCTTTCCTGCCTGTGGCACAGGAGGATGAGGTTGTTGGGAATGTGTGCTGAGGTTTGTTGTGCCAGTGCCTGCAGAGAGGAGGGTGGTTTTGGGGAAATGACCTTGTGCCCCTCAGAGAGCCTGAGCTGGGCAGTGCTCTGGTGCTCGCCCTCCTCGTTCCAGAGTGCTGCAGGAGCAGGCTGTGCCAGCTCACAAGTGGCTTTTGGCTGGCTCTTTCTACTGAGTGTATCCTTCTGAGTTCCTGCACTGGCAGAAGGAACTTGGAAGTTTAATTTTAAAAAGGTTCGACTTGTTTATTTTAAGGGGTTTAATTTTAAAAGCTGTTTTGTCAGTAGTAGTGAATAACAGCCTTGGCCTTCTTCCTGCTCCTTTGATCTGTTTTCCTCCCGTGGCTCTCAGTCCAGCAGTTGTTTTGTTCCTGACCACATCCTTGGTGTCCCACAGCAGGGTGGTCAGAGCAGCCCTTTGTGGTGGAGCGTTGTGAGGGCTCGTGGCAAACAGGAGCTGTTTATGCCTCTCTGCCATGCAGACTTAAAGGAGATTCACCTCAGGCCCTTCTAACCCCCAGCAGGGAAAATCTTTTGCTACAGAACTGTGTTTGAGTCACCTTTTGCTTGGTGCTCAGCCCCTTTATTCTCCAGAACAAGCAGAGACAGGCAGGGCTGTGTGTGGCTGGGTTTAACTCCAGGCTGTCAGAACAAGCACTGCTGCAGCAGAGGATCCAGCAGCAGCAGGAGAACCTTAGTCCTGGCTGCAAGTTCACGTGAGCCTGGCTTTAAGTTCCATATGTGGCATTTTGCAGGCGTTTCCTGAAACAGGAGGTTCCTCTCTGGCAATATTTTGTAGTTGAAGTGGGCAGAGCACAGTGTGGTCTTGAGAAAATGCTGTTTAGCCTAAGGTTCTGCCCTCTCCAACACTTGGAGGTGGCTCTGCATGCCAGGAAAATACCAATTATAACTTCTGGGAGTAGTTATGGAAGAAAAACCCCTTTTAAAGAGACTAAAATGTAGAGCTCTGCAGGTTTTACAGCAGCCTCATTCTGTCACTGCTCAGGGGGCAGTGGCAGCTGAATCTCAGCACATCCAGAACAGGACTTGAACTTCCTGGAGGAAGTGTTAAGTTGGTGGATTTCATTTGTACAGCCAAGAAGTTCAGGGCCAGGGAAAAGTGTGCAAGCTAAAGCAGCAGAATTCCCTGGGGTCTCCTTGTTTTCCCTGGGACTGACTGACCTTTCTTCTCTGTTCCAGTGTGTGAAGGTTGCCATAAAGGATAAGCAAGTGAAATACTTCATCCATTACAGTGGTTGGAATAAAAAGTAAGTAGTGCATGGAATAAAAGCAGGATTTGTTTCCTTTCCAGGGAGGTGCTTTGTGTGAGTGTGGGCTGGCTGCAGCAGCCCTGCCGTGTCCCTGCTGGGGGCAGATCTCTGGGACTGACCAGAGTGGTTTTGTACCTGAGCTGCTGATTTGTGTGACACAGAGAGCATTGCCAAACTGGCCATTTCCTGCAGAGCTGGCAGGAGGCTGCTGGGAATGCTCTGGAACAGGCTGGTTGTTCAGGGTGGGAAACGCTGGAGTTCCTCCCTGGCAGAAGCCTCTGCTATGAAAACTTCCTTGTTATGCCTTGGGAGGAAAGGCAGCTCCTGCTGAGGTGGGGCAAAGCCACTCAGATCCCCTGCCCTTGCCTCTTAGCCCAGGTCTGGCAGGGGATTTTGGAGCACAGCTTCAGGCTGGGTTAGCAGCAGGTGCAGCCTGTGTTTCAGCTCCAGCCTCTCAGATTAAAGTAAACTTGCAGATACTTCTCCCTCCTGCAAAACTGGCAGGGTTCCAGGTGAGAGGTGGCTGAGGGTTACAGGCACCTCTGTGAGATAAATGCTGAGCCCATTAAAGGTGAAAGCTTCCATGATGTTGTTATATTGATGTACTTTTCTCTCTTTTTTTTGTTTTCTACCCCTTGGTTTGAATTCAGGAAAGGGAGGTATTTTCTAAGTGATTAAAAACCTCAGCTTTTCAGACCCAGAAGTCTCAGAGAGCAGTTTCCTGTCTGGTTTGGTTTCATCTCAGTGCTGAGGACTCTTAGTCACAGCAGTTTTGATCTGTGTGATGTGACTAAAAGCTGAACCTCGCGTTTTAGATGTGACTTTTAATTGCATCCACTCCCCTCCTGCCAGAGGGACAGGGGTGCCTCAGTGTAAACACAGCACTCACAGGGGCATAACCACTTTGTGTGGTGGCTCCTCTTCATGAGGCAGCATCAGCGTGGCCCTTCCTTCCCTCGTTTGTGCCGTGGGGGGCCAGAGGTGGTGTCCTGATCCTGCTTTTCTTGCTCGTGCTGTTTCAGTTTTGATTTTTGCCTTCAAGCTCCCAATTAAGGACATTAAAAGTGGCGTTGCTGCGAGAGCCAGGGCAGCACAGCCTTCAGCTGGCCCTCTGCAGCTGTGAGGGCCTCACTTGGAATGATTTTGCCAATGTGAACAGTCACTGTGGGGCACAGAGGTGTCACCTGGTCACACAGCACTTCTGGAAGGTCTCTGCAGCTGGACAGGCAGGAGTGGGATACGTGGCTTAGACAGCTGAGCAGAGCAGTGCCCAAACCCCAGAGTCTTTGGGCACAGCTGGAGGCGTTTCTCTGCAGTTTGCAGGTGCTGCCCTTGCCCTCTCTCCCCCTTCTGAAGTCCTGGAGCAATATTGGTTTGGCCACGTGCTTCTCCAGGACTGGCAGCTGCTGAAAAATGGCACAGAACTCTTCATAAAGGGCTTTAACTGCTGTACTTTAGAATAGCTCAGCCACTTTTAATGTGTTTTCTTTGAGATAAGTTGTCAGATTGCTCAGCTGAGGCACTCTGTGTTGAAGTGGAATTCCTGCTGTAATGGCAATTTCCCCAACACCTGTTCTCTTAAATAGTTCACTTCAGATTCTGCAAATATTCATGCCATCTTGGTTTCCTTCACAGACAGAAATCACAGCTCTTCTCCTTGCAGTAAGATCCTATTGCTGAATTTGTTAACCTATCAAATGTTGGAATAGATAAAGGAAACTTTCTCAGTAATATACTATGGCTGCAGATATCCCGTAATTTTGTAAGCACAGAGTATTTTCTTTTCCCCATGATGCTTCTTTTGAATTAAAGACTGTTCTCCCCCTCCTGAATTGCCCATCCTTCGAGTCTGGGAAGCTGAAATGCCAGAGGGTTGCACTTCCCTGGATAACTCATTCCAGCTCCAGTCAGTGGGGAGTGTGTGGTAGCTTGGCCTTGAGCTGTGCCAGTCCATGACTTGACACAGAGCAGAGTTTAGTCCCGAATTCTGTGACGCTTTTAATTGGCTGTTGTGTGCAGAAGGCAGTCATGGGACAGCTTTGAGTGATGATTTATTTCTCTGGGTTTTTTCCAGCTGGGATGAATGGGTTCCAGAAAGCAGAGTGCTCAAGTACGTGGACACCAACCTGCAGAAACAAAAAGAACTCCAGAAGGCCAACCAGTGAGTAGTGGGGAAGAAGGGCTCTTCAGGGAGTGCTTGTGGAACAGAGCTTCAGTCCAAAGTTAGCAGGGGGAGTTACTGAGTTCCAAACCAAAGTCAAAGCAGCTTCTTTTCCCACCAGAATCTCATTTCTGAATACACTCTGTTTAAAGGGAACAATATGCAGAGGGGAAGATGAGAGGAGCTGCTCCAGGCAAGAAGACTTCTGGTCTGCAGCAGAAGAATGTTGAAGTGTAAGATTCTTTTTGTTTAAAGTAAAAAACCCAAACAAGACAACCCACCCCAAGCCCTGCCCAATACTCCTGCTCATCAGTTTTACTTTTAATGGCTCTGCAGCTCAGCTCCATTTCTGGTGGCACAGCCTGTGCAAAGGCAGTTTCATGGCACCAAAAAGCCTTTGTTCAAGCGTTTCATTGAAAATGCCTTTTAGATGGTGCAGAGTTAATGCTGAATTGAGGTGCTGAGTAGACACACTCTGCATTTTTGCAGTCTGTTGTTGGTGACCTGACACTCAAAAAGTGGTGATTCCTCGTAAGTCTTGTATATCTCAGTAAAATCAGTTTCTCTATAGGATTTCCCAGCTCTTCCAAGCTGGGAATAAAATCCTCACAATGCCTTGCCTTCTGCCATGGTGCAGTTGTCAAAACTGCATTTAAAGAGCCCTTCTTTGGCTGGTTTTGACAAAACTCAACCAATAAACAGACAATTAAAAATGGGTTTGCATCCTAAGAGACCAGAAGCAAGCTCAGGCATCTACTAGAAAAACTTAATTTGATCTGTGGCTGTCAGGTTTCCTTCACTCCATCCTTTTGGGGTCTCAGGGCAGATTTTATGGTAGATTTTCAGACAATCAGTCCAGCTCTGCTCATTTGCCATCTTCAGTTTGGGCAGGGTTTCACTTCATGATGAACGTGGCCCTTACTAATGGGATATTTTGAATAATCCCTAACTTCATTTGTGATTCTGGCTGCCATAAGGAAGCTGCTGAAATGCCACCAGTTCTTCAGAGGTGGCTTTGGCAGCAGCCTCCAGGGCTCCCTCAGGGGCAGGTTAGGTATGAAATCTGAATCATGGCTTTGAGGAGTGCAGCACAGGTGGGGCAGGGAATTGGGGTTTGCTCTGCATCCTGGAGCAGTTTCACTTTGGGACTGGCCAAAGCCAGGCCAGGGCTGTAGCTGGCTCCTGGCCTGGGGAAAGGGGAGCCAGGGGATCTGCTGGATCCCCTTCCCTGGATCTGCTGGATCCCCCCTGGATCTGCTGGATCCCCCCTGGATCTGCTGGCCCTGGTGCTGGCTGGCTGCTCCCCTGTGCTCAGGGGCTCCAGGCAGAACTCCAGCTGAGTTCTGCCAGCTCAGGAGCAGCCTCCCCATGAGCCAGTCACTGCTGTCCTCAGGTGGGGTCAGACAAAGCCCAGCCCAACTCCGGGTAGGCAGCTGGTAATGAGCACCATTAAAATCTAATTAAAACAGGTCTGAATGATGACCAGCACTGATTTGGTTGCTTAAGGAGCTGTTCCAGCTGAGTGTCTCTCATGTGAGTGGTGGGACAGAGCTGCTGGTGGGCGTGAGTTTGACTCAGCTGTGAGTGAGTGTTGTTTGCACTACAGAGTAATACCTCCCAAAATACACTCCCAAAATCAAACCTCTGGGTTGTTCTTGTACATTTGAGGTCATTGCAGACACATGGAGTACTGGTGGTGGGGGGGAGGAGAAACTGTTCACACAGCTGTTCTGAAAGGGTGACACTGTCAGCCTTGTGGGGCTCAGGATGTACCTTTTGCAGCACTCCTGGGATCTGAGGGAAAGGTGATTTATATTCGAGAATTTATTCTTAGGTAACCAAGCAGTGGTGGCACTAATGTAAGCACAGCTTGTCCCCAGGAAGGTCAGTGATGGTGAGCTGCCAGGGAGGCAGGTGCTGGCCTGTGTGAGGGCTGCCCACGAGCTGTGTGTGCCCTGTCCCCAGGTTTTTCCGGCGGGATGGAGCCCACACCGTCTGCTGCCTGGAGACCCCGGCCATCTCCACACGGTGAGTGACACTGGGGCAGCTGCCACCCAGGGCTGCCACCCGGGGCCACTGCTTCTTCCTGGGCCCTGGGCAGGCTCTGGGAGCCCTCAGCTCTCCTGAGCTCTCTCCTGGGCTCTGGGCAGGCCCTGAGCTCTCTCCTGGGCTCTGAGCAGGCCCTGAGCTCTCTCCTGGGTTCTCTTCTGGGCTCTGGGCAGGCCCTGGGCAGGCCTTGGGTGCCCTCAGCTCTCCTGGGTCCTCTCCTGGGTTCCAGGCAGGCCCTGGGTTCTCTCTTGGGTTCTGAGCAGGCTCTGGGCTCTCTCCTGGGCTCTCTCCTGGGTTCTCTCCTGGTTCCAGGCAGGCCCTGGGTGCCCTCAGCTCTCCTGGGCTGCTTTGGCAGCAGGGCCTTGTTTGGGGTTGTTGAAAGCCCCTTTGCAGTTCCCGTGCCCTGCACCTCTTTGCTTGGGCTGGGTGCTCTGGGAGGACGCTCCCTGTGTCCACTGACCCCAGACTTTTGGCCCTGGATGCTTCTAGAGCCTGGAGCTCCTGGAAAGCAGCACCAAGGAGTTTTCTGGAGCCATGGCAGCAGTGCTGGTGTGGGAGGGGAGGGCTCAGAACCTGCTCCTTGTACTGTGCTTTTGTTTGAGTCTGTTCAGAGTAACTGTTCTGCAAACTGCAGCAACTGCTTCCAAAAGCTTTGGAGCAAGCTGTGATCGTATAGAAATATGTATGAAATACAGGTTTGGGTTTAAAATAATTACTCATCTTCTGATAACTGGAAGCTGTAGCAGAAAAAAGGTGCAGTTACAGCAGGTTTTATGGCTGCCTGTGCAACACCTTCTGACTCTGTTAAATGTAGCTCTGCTGAATTCCAGCTTCCAAGAGTTTAGTCTACATTTCATGGGCCTAAAAAGGAAACAGTCAGAGTTAATGGGTGCTTGAAAAATAGGAAGGGTAACTAGTTGTTCTGGAGGGCAGGTATGGCACTGAGTAACAAATTAGGGAATAACATCTGGTTTGAAATTATCTAAATGCAGTTTTTAAAAACTCTGCTTCTGTTCTAATGGTAAACCTGATTTTTATCTTGTGACTTAATCCTGGGGAGGGCTCCCTTTTCCTCCCTGTTGGCTTTGGGTTTGGAAGAAAAGCCTTTCCCTTCAAGGCACCAGCCCACTGTTAGTGACTGACCCTGGGAATTGCTCCCTCTGAGGGCTGAGCTTTACCCTGCCCAGTTTCAGCCTCATTTCAGCTGCTTTGCCTTTAAACAAACCCGTTCCTCTCCCTATCTCCAGCCCTTCCTCAGAACTCTGCCTGTTTCCTGGCCCTGATAAACCCAGCCCAGAGCCTGAAACAAGAGTCACTTGAGGGAGTGCTGAATTTCCGAGGGATCAGTGTTGGCCTGGCAGTTTTATCCCCCCAGTGCCCAGCTTTTGAGCAGTGGATCCAGGCTGCTGTTGGCAGGGAGCAAACTGAGAATGAGTAGTGGGACTCCAGCTAAAACTGCCTGAAAATGGGTAATAAATAGTCAAAGGGCTCCTGAATCTTCCCTCTGTTGCTGCAGTGGCAAAGCTGGAGGTTTTTTCAATCTTTTACTGGATTGAATTCAGTTGAGTGAGATTTTTCTGGGAATTCCCAGCACTTCTGTTTCCTGTGCCATATTCTCTCTGAAATAAAACAGCCACAAACCTCATGTAGTTCTCCAAGAGCACTTGGGAAGGACAAAACTTCCCAAAAATGGTGAATTGTAACCTTTTCCATGAAGAATCTTGTGGTGCCATAGCTCTGAAGCCAAGTTCTAGCTTGTATTTCCTTAGCTAAACACTGCCCAGGCCCCTGAGGATCTGCTCCCTGTGCTCCAAACATTTTCTGGCTTTCTGCTGTGGCTTCCTTAAGTATCACTCTCTTGATATGTGCACTAATTTGTGTTCTTCTTGCAGGAAAACAAAAAAGAACAAGCAGAAAAGTAAGTGTGTTTTGTTTTACATCTGAGTGGGTCTCTCTAGTGAAGGATTTGTAGCTGAAATAAGACCTTCCAGCTGCCCCAGTAATTCCCTGACACCTTGTGCTGTCCTTCCTGGACTCCTGGGGCTCTCCCTGCTCAGGAGAGGGAAGTTCACACTTTTCTGCTTGGTACAAAATCTGCTTGTTTCAGCCCGTGGGGATTTTGAGCTCTTGCAATTGAAAAGCAAAGCTGATCTGCTGAAATAATTTCCTGAGTCAAACTTAGGTTTTCTTACTGAGATGGAGATGTGACACAGCTGCAAAGCTGGGCTGCTGGGTCCAAAAATTCTCCTCAAAAAACATGACAGACTGGTGTGGTTCTAGTGCTGAAACCTCCCTCAGATGAGTGCCAGTTGTTTAAACTGCCACAAACGGGGGGACTCCCAGAACAGAAGTAATATTTAAAACAACAACAACAAAAAAACCCAACAGGTGCAAAGGTGACCTGAGAAAAATCTGAGCCTTACTTTGAAATCCTCCTAACTGTTCCCTGCTGTTTTCTCCTGCTGCTGTGTGTGCTGTGCACAGCCCCAGGCATTGGGGAGGGCAGCAGCACCAGCGAGACTCCCCAGCCTCCCAGGAAGAAGAGGGCTCGGGTGGATCCAACAGTTGAGAGTGTGAGTATCCTCCATTCCCTCCCAGGGATTTTGGGTGGAAAACAGAAGGGTGCTGTGCCCCCAGTTAGTACCTGAGAGTAATTAGTCTGGCTTGGCTTGGCTTTTCTCAGGAGGAAACATTTATGAACAGAGTTGAAGTGAAGGTGAAGATCCCCGAAGAGCTGAAGCCATGGCTGGTGGATGACTGGGACTTGATCACCAGGCAGAAACAGGTACCTGTGAAAATCCTGCCTGGCTCTGGGGGACACCTTCCACTGTCCCAGGCTGCCCAGCTTGGTTTGGTTTTTTTAATGCCCAACTAAACTCCTGGAGGAGTTCTTTTCCTAACCTGAACCATCTTAACTTGCTGATTTCACCCTAGAAATGTCCTGGTGAGAAAGGTTTCAGTTCAGCTTCCAGCTATAAATGTCTGCAAGAATGAGACAAACTTGCATTTGTTCTGTTTTGCATTTGTAGCTCTTCTACCTCCCTGCCAAGAAGAACGTGGACTCCATTTTAGAGGATTATGCAAACTACAAAAAATCCCGAGGAAATACTGATAACAAGTGAGTAGTGCTCACTGCCAGCCCTAAACACCTCCTTGGCTGCTGCTGTTGGACTTGGATTCCATGGAAAATGGAAAAGGTTGTGAAACCTGACCCAGCCCCATGTCCAGTGCCCTGTTCCAAGCCCAAGGTGATGGAAGTGTTCAGAAATCCTGCAAGAGTAATTCCAAACTGCACTTCTGCTTTCTGAATGTGATTTCTGCTTCCCCATTTGCCCCAAGCCTTTTCCTGAAGGAAGCTGATAGAAACTTCCCAGAAAAGCCATGTGGGGTGAGCTCAGTGCTCCTGGGCTCCCTCACAGGACCAGGGGCTAGGGAGGTGCACGAGGACTTGTAAATGCTCAGATGGGCAAAGCCAATTATTGTTTGTAATTACCCCAGCAATCAGCCCTGAGCAAAACAAGGTGTGTTTACTCTGCAGGAAACTTTCCTGTTTGAAAGGGAGAACAGAAAGGGAAGTAATTTTCTTCCATTCAAGAGGAAGCAGATTATTGACTTGTCAGGGTGTTTTAACCTGCTCTGATGTAATTGTCCTGATGCCTGTTCTAAATTTGTTGGCAGGGTGGGGTGAGGGTTGTGCTCCTCTGTCACTGCCAGTTCCTGTGCAGGCAGGGTGAGGTCGGAGGCCTGCAGGAATCTGGCAGGAGAGGCCTGGGAGGAAGGGAGCAGGTGCCTGAAATACTAGGGAGCTGTTCCCCTAGTGCAATTAATTCAGTATTGTCCTTTGAACATGTTCTGAGCTGGGATGAGCTTTGGGTGACAGCAGAAAGCTGCTGCATGTCCCCAGTGCTGCCCGTGGCTTCAGAAGGGCTGCTCCAAGTCCATCTCTTGGAGAGGATGAGTGAAAACTACTGCTCTTGGTTTGCCTGAATCCTGGCTGTTCAGAACAGCCCATTTTCCAGGGAGGTCTGGAATTGCATCCCTTCCTGTGGCTGTAGATTTTAAGGTCTCCAGACAAATCCCCCGCAAGATGTGAGTGCCTGTGAAAGACCCTCCCGATTTCAGTGGTGTCCCCAAGCCAAGCCTCGCCCTGGAGCAGCCTTGGTCCTTGGAGCAGGCCTTGCAGAGCTCTCTGTCCCCAGGGAATACGCTGTCAACGAGGTGGTGGCTGGAATCAAGGAGTACTTCAACGTCATGCTGGGCACCCAGCTGCTGTACAAGTTCGAGAGGCCGCAGTACGCCGAGATCCTGGCGGATCACCCCGACGCGCCCATGTCCCAGGTCTACGGCGCCCCACACCTCCTGAGGCTCTTCGGTGAGTGCCACCTGCGGGGGATGAAGAGCACTGGGGGGGATTCAAGTGTTCGTTTCCGCCTCTGGAGCCTGTGACAGGCAGCTCTAAAGTCTGGGTTCTGTCCCTGAAAGTGGGTTCATTCCCTGTCCGTGTAGCCAAAAGGCCCAGCGCCATTGCGGGGTTTGGGATGGAAATGAATTTTTAAAGTCTGGTTGATTTGGGTGAAATTGTATATACTGGAATAGATTCCTGGGCTGCTTTTCTGTGCTGCTGTGAGGTTGTGGACTTGCACAACAACGTGAAGCAGTGTTTGTGACAAGTGTCCTTGCTCTGGGCAGTGCGGATCGGAGCCATGCTGGCCTACACGCCCCTGGATGAGAAGAGCCTGGCTTTGCTCTTGAACTACTTGCATGACTTCTTAAAGTGAGTACTTGTGAGGTCTTCCAGCAAGAAAGAGAAAGGTCAGGGAGCTCAGGCTGCTGTGAGGCTGCCCCTTTTCAGTGAATTGTTGTGTAACTGGGGCCCGTGTGTGGGATCTTCCCCATGGCTGCAGTGGAGCCTCTCAGACTCCACTTCTCTGGTTCTGTTAATCTGCACTCCTGCCCTGTCCCATCTGCTTCTTGTTGCAAAATAAATGCTTCAACATTTATTTATAGCTGCTAAAAAAAGCAGATGATAATTCCAGCAAGCTATTAAATTACACAACAGTTACTCAACAACAATTGAGCAAATGTTTAAAAACTGATGAACTTTAGGAATGTTATTTCTGGGACAGAGTGTCACCAGGGCTTTAGTGTGCTATGGTACCCTGTAGCCATGGGATGTTCAGGAGGAAAACATCCTGATAATAATAAAACACTTCAATGTGAAATGAGGTGAGCTTTAAGGTCCCTTGCAACCCAAATTATTCCATGATTCTATGATTAGGAGCTATCGAAAGCTGAAAGAAAACCCTCAGTAAATCCAGGACAGCTTTGCAGCAGGGCTTGACAGGAGTCAGCCTGGTAGCCAGGGAAAACCTGCCCTGGGGAGATAGCCCTGGCCTTTTGGGGCAGTCTGAGGTAAATGCAGGTGCTGAAGAGCTCTGGCTGTGAGGTAGAAATGTGAACCCAGTGACCAGAAATCCTGAACCCATTCCATGAGAATTAAAGGCACACAACCTTTACCTTTGGCCATTCCTTGTTTTGCCATCCTTCACTCAGGCCTCGAGGGTCCCTGTTTGTGCAGACTGAGCTTCCTGGTGTGCTGTTCTTTGAACCAAATCGATTCTTGGTACAGCAGCTGCCTGAACCTCAAATATCAACAGCTTCCTCCTGTTAATCCTGAGCTGCCAGAGGTGCTTGGCAGCTGGTTTGGAATGGATTTTTTGGCTGAGCTGTCAGATCTGTAAGAGCTGATGGGAGCAGCTACATGTGGGACTGGGCATACTCCTCCTGATTCACAGATTGACTGAACACCAGAGGGTTTGGGCAAGGAGCAATGCAATGTTTTTGTTGTTTTTGTAGATACTTAGCAAAGAATTCCTCTGCGTTGTTCAGTGCCAGTGACTATGAGGTGGCCCCTCCGGAGTACCACCGGAAAGCCGTGTGACCCTGCTTCTCCATGGAGCAAGGCTTGGATCCTGCACCACTGTCCACTTCTGCACCCTGTCCTTCACCTCCCCATCACACAGCTCCTGCACAGCTCCTGTAAACATAGAGTGATTAAAGTTGTGTGTGTGAAGTGCAACTGCCACCTAAGTCCGGAAGGTTCCTTGTTCTCCAATGGAATTTCTTGTCCCAAAGTGGAAGTTCAGAGCTCCTGGGAGCTCCGGGGTTTTTCTGGTGAGATGTTGGTGTTTGCATCGCTGGGATGTAGAGGAATGTGTTCTGGTTTGTCATTGTCTGAACTCAGTGCTCGTAGGGCTGCTCTCCCTGGAGGCTCAGCCTCCCTAACCCGCTTTATTCCATAGTAATGACAGACCACGAGGGCTGTGTCACCTGTGTTGGTGCTATTGACAGTCTCACTCACCCCAGTGACTTTTTGGTGTTGAAAGTTCAATGTTTGGTTCATAAATGTCTGCTTTTCATGGGGTAGTTGAAGGACTGTGACTTTTTTTTATATTCTAATGATAGGAAAATGCATTCTCATCTCATAGTGTTTGGAAATGTTGGTCTTTCGCAGAGCTGTTTTACAGATCTGCAAATAAACTTTTTAAATTTCAAATGTGGTTTCTGATGTTTGTGTTTGCATCAGTCACTGCCGTGTGAGTGTCCTGGCCAGGCTGAGCAAGGGAATGAGGGGTTTGGATCTCTTCAAGGCATTGCATGACTTGGCTCTGAGCAGCTGCTCTTTGCAGGCAAAATACCAGGTTTAAATCACAGATGTTACTGCTGGAAGCCACAGTGGCCAGGGATCTGGGACCCATCCTGTCCCAGGGCTGCTCTGGTGCAGCTGGGGTGGGACTGAGCCTTTCCTGCAGGGGCTGAGGGGCACGAGGGTCCCACACATGTCCCCAGCATGGGCTGTGCCCTCCCAGCCCTGCTGGGGGCGAGGGAAGGTGTGAGTCCAGCAGGGTCCTGTCCCAGCCTGCCCTGCTGCCCTCCTGTGCTGAGCACACCCCCCGGTGGGGCTGGGCTGGGATGGTCCTGTTGGATAAGGAGCTGTTTGAAAAAGCAGCAGGATCTGCTGTTACATGGAAAAAGAACAATATTCAGCAATGGGGTGAGGGGAAGTTGCCATGGAAACTGAGGCAGGGCTGGGAGCAGCTGTGGCACTTCCAAGGCGGGTTCCTACTCGGAATTCTGTTCAGGGCAGGCAGGGAGTAGGGAAGGGCCACTGTGGCTTCCCTGCCCAGCTCCGGGCTGGGCTGGAGCCGTGTGGGAAGGTGGGTGCTCCCGTGGCTCCTGGTGCTGCTCCAATCACTGCCTGCTCGCCTCAGCGTTGTTAATTAGCCACTTCTCATTATTTATCCTGCCCATTACCCGGAGCCAGGTTCATGTTCCACTCTGAACAATGGATTTATCCTTTGCCAAGTACCCCAAGAGTGAAAATGGCCTTTTGCTGTCAGTGCTCATGTTCTCAGAACAGGGTTTGTACCAAGGCCTGTTGGCATCTTCTGCTGATTCTGTTTTATGTGGAAGGTCCCTGGGCTCTGCTGGCAAAACAAAGTTCCCAGGGAGAGGACACCTGGTGCTTTGTTGCCCCTCCAAGCTGGGAGCCTCTGCTCCTTCCAGCTCTTCCTGGAAAGGATGAACTCTTCCGGGCTGGCCTGAGGCAGGAATCGTTGGCTTCCCTTGTTGGCTTCCTTGGTGCCCTTGGCCCCCATGGAGGCTGGGTGTGCTCATGGTTGTGGCTCCTCTGACAGGGCTGTGCCCCCTGGAGAAGCTGAGGAGTTTGTAGAGCAGGAAATGAAATCTTTGCAAGGATGGACTGCTGGAGGCCAAGCCCCGTGCCCAGGAAGGGAAGTGCAGTCCCTGGCACAGCACAATGTGACAGAGCCCGGCGGAGCTCAGCTGGCCGAGCTCCCTCCTGGAAAAGGTGCTTTCACACGTGGGAAATGATTGTGGAAGTCGTGGGGGGCAGTGATGAGCTGTCCCTGGCGGGGTGACCCTGGCGGGAGGGCAGGGCCATGCCATGGCAGCACAGCTGTCCCAGCTGTGCCATTCCCGATGTTCCAGCTGCGCTGTTCCCAGTGTTCGGGCCGTGCATCCTGCCCCACGCGCTGTGTCGCCTTTTTCCTTCCTTTGCTCCGGTGTGAGGGTGGTTTCCTGTGCCGCGGGGTGCGGAGGGCTGGGTCCCTCCTCGCTCTCTTTTCCTGCTGCCCTTTCGAGCCTGGCCGGCGCAGCAGCGCCTGTGCCAGATGCGATCCCAGCGCCGCTCCCTGCCCTGCTGCCTCGGGACAGCCGCGAGAAGAGAGGAGAGGAGAGGAGGGGAGGGAGCAGAGCGATCCCTGTGGCACTGCCCCGGCTCAGCCATGGCATCTGCACAGGTGAGTGCCCCGTAACCACGTCCCGGTGTCCTCCTGGCTGTGCCCTGCACGGTGTCCGTGTGCCTCGGGATGTGCTGGGAGCTGTGCCCTGCCCGGGGGGCTGTGCTGGGGGGCACACATCGCACGGTGGCACTGACTGTGGCCGTGGGGCTGGCTCGGGGTGAGAGGGCTCAGCCCTGACATGGCAGAGGGAAGGAGCCAGGGCTGTTGGAGCTGCTGGGGCTTCTGGAGCTCTCTGCGAGGGACAAGGAGCTTCCTGCAGGAACAAGGAGCTAACGGGGCCCAAAGCCCGTTAAGGCTCCATGGGGCTCCCGGGTACCTGCAGTAGGCACGTGCTCACCGGGCTTTCCACGCACTCTAATGCCACACTGGGATTAGGCCTTGCCCTACTCTCTCCTGTTAATTATTAACTGGAGTTAATGAGATGAAGGGTGGAGAGGAGCACTGCAGAGGATGCGCCCCTGGCCCATTGCCCCAGGGACCCGCTGGTGCCCCCGGAACAAAGGTGGCACCAAAGCCTCCAGCCCCACGGTAGGTTCTGCTGCCTGTGTGGCCTTCCTGGGTGTCAGGGAGCTGTAATCGGCTTCTCTGGAGTAAAGCAGCTTTCTGCAGCTGCCCTGGGCCATGAGCTGGGGGTGCCAGGGGCTGCCAGGAGCTGTGTGTCCCCTCGAGGACCCTGCTGCTGGGTGGCACTATTAGGTTTCCATTCCCGTGGTATTCCCTTGGCTTCACCAGCTGCTGGAGGGTTTGGAAGGCCTTGGCCAGGCAGCACCCACTGGCACCATGAGTGGGTGGAGGCTGGGAGTCCCACAGCATCCAGTCCCTGTCCTTGGCAGGAGCAGCCAGGGCAGCAGGGCCAGCGAGCAGTTCTGGCACAGCCGCTGCTCTCACCTGTAATTGGCACTGAGAGGTTGCTAAATGCAGCAGTGAAGGCTGCTGGCTAATTAATTTATTCTCTGAAACAGCCTCTCGGGAGCAGCTCGTTGATCTGGGAAAGGCAGGGCTGGACAGGGGTGTCATTACCTCGTTAGGCCAGCTAATGGAGCTGGGAAACACAAACCTGTGCACGCCACAGCAGCTGTGGGTCCCTGAGTCCCTGGTGTGGTACAGGCACCCCTGAACCTGGGAAACCTTCCCAGCAGCTGCCCTGGCTCCCGGCCCTGCGACAGCCCGCGGGCACGCCCGAGGACAGAGGAAAGTGGCTGTTCCAGAGCCATGCGGGTGGCAGCTGGCTCGGGACACCTCCCTGCGGAGCTGCGGGCGCGCTATCAGCCGGGCGCCCCGCTGCCACAATCGCTGCTTTTGTTTCTGAGCTGGGTGGGGAGTGGAAACCCGGCGTCGCCTCCCGTATAAAACAACAGGGGCTCGTTATCCAGGGCCGCAGTGCTCGGAATGGCTCCGATGGAGCTCCCACCCTCTCCGTCTCTTCTGATCTCTATGGGGCTCTCCATGGAAACGGGATCAGCATCATCCCCGCGAGTCCCACAGCCAGGCTGGCGTTATCAGGGCTGGGGCTCCGAGCTGGCACCAAAACAGCTGTGCCCTCCCCGGACTGAGAGAATGCCCCGATCCCTGTGCCCTCCCCGGACTGAGAGAATGCCCCGGTCCCTGTGCCCTCCCCGGACTGAGAGAATGCCCCGATCCCTGTGCCCTCCCCGGACTGAGAGGATGCCCCGATCCCTGTGCCCTCCCTGGATTGACAGGATGTCCCGATCCCTGTGCCCTCCCTGGATTGACAGGATGTCCCGATCCCTGTGCCCTCCCCGGACTGAGAGGCTGCTCCGTGCTTGAGGGACGGGTTGCCCCTTCCTTTCCCTTCCCAGGACCTGAGGGCTCCATACAGCAGCAGAGCAGGTTCCTGGCGCCCTCGCTGCCCTGCGCTGCTGCTCCAGTGCCCGCTGACATCCGAGGGACAGCGGGACAGAACAGGAGAGCTGCACGGCAGCGACTGGGCTCTGCCGATTTTCCCTGTTCCCTCCCTGGGTTGCTCAGTGCGTGAGTGATCCGGGAGCGAGGAATGCGGGGCTGGCCGAGCTCCTCCTGCCGCTGGCAGCCCCGACACCCCGGTCGATAATTCACCTCCTGTGCCTCCCCGTATCGCCACCACACCCAGACCTGTGCGGGAAGCCCTCACCCCGACACCCCCAAGCCTGCGCTTGAACCCGGCCGCAGGTGGAGGTGATGCTCCGAGGAGGAGGAGGAGGGATAATTACTGGCCCGGGCCATTCTTGCGTGCTTCGTGGTCCAGCGGCTCAGCAATTAGCGCTTGGGAGCGGCCGGGAGGAGCTCCTCGTGATCCTTTGTCTCTCGGAGTTTCCCAGCAGAAGCTGTTCCCCGTGATTTGCTCTGAAGTGTCGCTGCCCCAGCTGAACCTGTGCGGCAGCTGCAGCCTCACCTGCCCGCAGGGCTGGGCAAAGAAAACGCTGGTCCCTCCATAAAGTCAACATCACAGTAGGCTCTGATTCTGTCTTGCAAACAGATGCAGTCACACATATCCATGATATTTTTTTTTCACCCTTGGAGAATTAATGATAGAGAAAAATTAATTTTGATTAATAACTTGTGTGTCACCAAAAGGGATTTTTTTTAAATGAGGGAAAAAACAGTTATGCCAGAACAATCCCAAACTAATGCCTCAGCCAGTCCTCTGAGGAGATGGGATCAGTACTCCAGGAGCAGGGAAAACCAAGGCAGATGGAGGTGAGGGTTGGTGGAGCAGGCTGGTGCTGGAAGGAGAAGGTGCAGCAGGACGGAGAGCTGGCAGTGGTTGGCTTGGGGACCCTGTCACCTCTGCTCCACGCTCAGCTGCCGCATCCCGAGCCCGGGGCAGTGCCGGGGGCTGCAGGAGAGCCGGAGCTGGGGCGGGAGCGCGGCAGGTGTGCCCGGCACAGCTGGCTGTCACACCGGTGACCGAAGTTTCGGTGGTTGACCTGCAGAGCGTGGGCACCTCCTGTGCCTCCCCAGCACCTCCTGTGCCTCCCCAGCACCTCCTGTGCCACCCCAGCACCTCCTGGCCTCGTGTGTGGCAGCCGGGAGCTGTCCCGAGCAGAGCCTGTAACCAAAGCAAGCCGGGAGGTGCCCCAGTGGTGTCTGGTACGTTCCTGTGGCCCGAGTGGGAAGCGGCTGATGAGAGCACTGCGTCCTTTGGCATGTTTCTACTTTTAACACGTTAAGGGTCGTGTCTGTAACCTGCCCTAATTTTAGGCATTGGTCTCTGGCGCTGAATTCCCGCAGGGAAGACTGAGTGCAGGTGTAAAATTAGCCGGATTATTTCTGGGCTGGCGGTTGCCAGCGCTCCAGCACGGAAACGTCCGGCTCGGTCGCGCTGTGCTGCTGCCTCCCAGGCTGCCCTGTTCCCACCTCAGGGTCGGCCTGCAATCACAATCTTGTTATCCACGCGGGGGTTTCGAGGGGAAGGACGCCATTCCTGCATTTAGGAATTGATCCATAGGGGGATCAATTATGTTAGGGGCAGCTAAACAGAGTGGCCTTTCAGTCCCAGCGGTTTGGCTGGGGAGAGCTTGGGCAGCAGAGACTGAACAAGGATAAATGGTGCGTTTCTAGGCTCTGCCACAGCTGGAGAAGAGATTATGTGAAATAACTAACATGGACATAACTAACATAATCAGCATTAGCTGTAGTCCAAATTCCATTAGAGGAATGCTAAACAAAGAGAAGGAAAAGGCCGGGATTAGGGTGGCTTGGCAACAGGCTGTCCTCCCCTAAGTTTGGGTCTCGTGCTCCAGGATTTAAGCTGTAATTTAAAATACAAGTCATTTTCTTTCCCTGCTCGGTGCAAACACCAGAATGTCCAAGTGCAGAGCAGCTGGAACTGGCACATGGAGTTTGCAGCAGCCTGGAACACTCTGCTGAGGACACAGCAGAGCAGCAGCTCCTTAGTGTGAGCACAAACATCCCTGCCCAGGCTGCTCCTGGCATTGCACTGCCAGGGACCAGGGTCACAGTGAGGCGTGGCTGTGTGGGGCTGCAGGGGACACGGCCGGGCTGGGCAGCGGAGGGGACTCTGAAAGGACATTTCTTGGGGTTTTGGTTTTTCATGCCTGGACATGATCTCCTGAGCTTTTGGGTTTTTAACACTTAATGTTACCTTGTGTTTGACTGTTCACTCCCTGGTTTCAGTACTTTTCCCTGCTTGCTTTGTCCTGGCCTTTTTTTACCAAGTTTCCAGAGTTAATATTTCTGAAGTAACTCAGGTTCCTCCTGTTCTTCCCCTAAGGAACCAGGCTGGGAGAGCTGGGGGTGTTCAGCCTGGAGAAGAGAAGGCTTCAGGAAGATTTCAGAGCACCTTCCAGTGCCTAAAGGGGCTCCAAGAGACCTGGAGAGGGACTTTGTTTGAACAAGGCCCTGGAGGTACAGGCAAGGGGGAATGACTTCACACAGCTTTAAGGTCCCTTCCAACCCAAACCAGTCTGGGATTCGGTGATCCTGTGTTCTCATTCGAGCTGCAAATGCAGGAGGACGTGGAGCTGTGGAGTCTGACACAGGGGAAACCCCTAGGGCAGAGTTCACCCCAGTCCAGCAGAACTGGAAAGGGTTTGGACTCAGCTGTGCCTCTTCCCCCACTTGCACGCTCCTGGAGGGCCCCGCAGGGGATGGAGAGGGAGCGAAGCTGTGCAGTCACACACGCTGTGATCTCTGTGTACAGCTGATTGTTCCAGAGACTCTTG
This sequence comes from Irena cyanogastra, assembly GCA_013397155.1. Taxonomy (NCBI): domain Eukaryota; kingdom Metazoa; phylum Chordata; class Aves; order Passeriformes; family Irenidae; genus Irena; species Irena cyanogastra. The sequence goes on from VWZV01011199.1 coordinate 21,203, forward strand.
CAGCAGAGGCCACTCTGGAATGCATCCCAGGCTGGACGTGAGGTGGAATTTGAGTGTGGAAGCTGCCCTGTAGCAGGACAGAGGTTATTTTCCCCACGGAGTTTGCAGATTGCTCACTGCACTTGAGAGACTGAGCAGGCAAGTGTGTTCAAACAACATAATCCAAGAGCGATGGGCACTGGCACTGACAGCATTGCTGGAGTCTCAGCAGCTGAAAGCAGCCCTGAACTGAGGAGCAGGAGCTGCCCACGCAGCCAGAGAAGCATTCCCAGGTGGGATGCCCCGCGGCAGGCGCCATCCCGAGCGCTGGAGGCGCTGATGTGGGGCAGTGTCCGGTGTCTGCTCCGGGCACTCACCGCACCAAGGGGGCACGGCACGGCACTCCCGGACAGGTTCCCAGGCTGTTGGCGTGCTCTGCCCACGGGTGTTTTTTCCCTTCTCTTGAAATGACAAGACTTTGAGCAAAGCCATCCTTGAATAGCTGGGAATAGCTGCCCAGATGGGCAGGAGCCGGCTCAGGTTTCCCAGCTGCCCAACCCATCCCGCAGGTATTCGCGGCTTTGTCCGGCAGCCCGTGGGGTGCCGCTGGAATTAGGACACAGTGTGCCTGCCCCTTCCTCCAGGGCTGCTCCAAGGGCTGAGGCCTCTGCTCCACAGCGAGATCAGCTCCTGCATTTGCGCACAGATTGCTGCCTAGCAGGAGCCGAAGCTCCTTTCCAGAATGAATCCTGTTCAGAGGAAATTCAGCCCCCGTTTGCCATCGGCCAGCATCCAAGAGAGAGCAGTACCAGCAGACACAGGATTTACTTTGCAGGAGTACCATGAACTCGGGGGTGCAGTAACTGGCGTGGGTGACAGTGGTGTGCCAGCCTCAGGTCACCCTGCTCTCCTGTGCCACCCCGGGGGTTGTTCATGCCCCAGCCTCTCTCTGTTCTGTGAGCCCAGGTGGGTTTGGCTGCTGCAGGTTCAGCTGCTCCCTCGGAGCAGGCAGGAGTTCAAACCCCGCTGGTTTCCCACTGCTCAGAGCAGATGGAGAGCAGGGAAGGCACAGCCAAGATAATGGAGCTGATTTGTGAGGCTCGGGGAGCTGTGTGGAGTTTCTCTGCTTCAGGAGACGCTGCTGGTTGGGATTACTGTGGGAGACGCTGGGGTTGCTATTATTACACTGCAAATCCTGCATGCCTGGATGCTTGCTAACCTGGGATGCTGCTTGCTTTGCTCCTCATCACCCTAAAAATGAATCCAGGATCTCTCCGGTGCTGACAGGAGTTCCCAAGAAGAGACAGAGGGTGAGGGAGCTACTGAAGGTCACGGGGCTCCAGTTTCACTGTTGATCCATCTGAGCTTAAACGAGGCTCTGAGCTGCTGATGGTCCAACCCCAGACATGACACACACACACAAGGATAAGAAGCTTAGGAAGAGCTTTGCCTTTGCTACTGACTCTAAAGCTTTGGAAAGCGCGCCGTGGTTGCCTGGGAGCTCTGGTTTCCAGTGCAGCCGGCCAGCCCAGTGAGGACTGAGGAAGATGTGCTGATGACAGCAGCTATTTGAGATGTTTTTCCCTGAGCTGGGCTGGCTCCCCACAGATAGAGCATTGTCTCCCTGAAGACCTGTCTACAGCTCTGCCAGTGCTCTGATGGATTTGCACACTGTTGCCACAGAGTCCTCTCTCTCTGCTGCTGCCAATGAAACAGTTAAACTGCAGCATGGTCACTCCCAGGCCAGACTGCTCTGTGCAGGAAGACATTCAGCTCTGGTTAAGTTCCTTTTGATCTTTACATTCCTTTGGCTCCTTATCACTTCTCCTTATCCCTGCTGTTTGTCTGTCCTCCCATTTACCATAGTCCATGGTAAGGCATTATCTCCAGGATCAAACCAGCCCGGGGGAGATCAGAGTTTCTCCTGCCATTGCTCTGTCCCCTGGTGCAGCCTCAGGAGCCCTGGTCCGAGGTCCCTTTTGCCTCTCCTCCCATGTTCCAGGAGTTGCATCATCCCATGGAAAGCCTGCCTGCTCATGCTGATAAACCAAGGCAGCAGCAAACCCCACTTCTGTTTGGGGTGAGGGGAGCCAGAACCTATTGGCAACAATGTCCTGAACGTGAGAAGTTTTTGGTATGTCCCTTGCACCCACTTCTGTTCCTAATTCCACTTCCCACCCTCGGTACTACCAGAGCCCTGTGACACAGTTCAGTCTGTGTGGGACACGCTGCCTTCGGTTCACTTGGGAACTCAGCTCCCTCACACTGGCTGGAATGTGCTGCTTAATTAACACCATTTATCACACAGATATTGTGGCCACAGTGAACACCGGCTTGCTGGCCGTCTCTCTGTGAGGCACAATGATTCCACTTCTCTGAGAGTGAATTTGCTTTCTCTCAGCAGCTGAGGTGCTCAGCAAGGCTTGGAGCCCCTAGAAAAGATGCCTTCACTGTACACCTTCCCCAGTGACATTCCAAAACTTCCTCCTGGCATCTGGAACAAGAGCTTACTGCAGTCAAGAAAATTAAATTCACCACTCCCCTGAAAGCACGTGTGAGTGGGGAAAAACTGAGGAGCTGTTTTCAGTCTTCACCCACAACCTGAACCTTACCCTCTTCTGCTGCCAAAACAGATTCCCTTCCTCTGGGGCGTTTTCTTCTTTCGGGACGTGTTTTAATCTGCAATGAATCCGCAGGACACTCTGTTCTGTTGGCTCTCTCGGCAGCAGGCAGCACCCTGGTTTCCACACCCACTTCTGACCTGACGTAGAGCTCTGGAAAGCCGCTGCCCACCTGTTCCCGTTGCCAGCGCTGCCCCGTTGGCTGCGCACCGCGGCTCTCCAGCAGCTCCTGCCAGGCACGGTCTGGCGCTGGCTCTGGGCACGGCTCCGTGCGCAGGGCGAGCGTTCCCTGTGCCTGTCGGGCACTGCTCTGCACAGCCGCGAGGAGCGAGGGACAGCAGCCAAGTTGGCAGCGGGCGCTCGGCTCCCGAAAGGCTGGCACACGCTTTGTTTTTCCCCAGCTCGGCCTCGGGCCAGGCGGGCTCAGAGCTCAGTGTGCAAACACCGCTGAGCGCAGGTTGCCGTCTAAACATGTTCCCTTCCTCCTCCCCTTCTGGGAGCCCAGGACGAGATGGGGGTGGAAGGAGTAAGGAGAAAGGAGGTTACAGTAATGTGGTGTTGGGCCCTTCTCCCAGGGAACAGCCCACAGGATTGGAGCAAGCAGCCTCAGGTTGTGCCACTGGAGGTTTAGGTTGGATATCAAGAAAAATTTCTTCACTGAAAGGGTTATCAAGGTTTGGCTGCCTAGGGAAGTGGTGAAGTCACCATCCCTGGAAGTGTTCAAAAAAACCACTTGGATATGACATTCAAGGATGAGGTTTAGTGCTGAGCATGGTGGTGTTGCATGTTTGACAGCTGGACTTGATGAACGTTGAGGTCTTTTCTATAATTCCATGATTCTCTAGAGCTTGGACACTGGTTTGCTTTGGCTATGTGTTGTTAAACCTTCCCACCCCTTGTCTGTACGTCCCTGGGGCCGTGTCTCCTCCCCATCCAGCAGTGCAGGTTTGTGCACACCTGGCTGGCGCTCCTGGGGATGGGCAGAGAGCTGCCCTGGGGAAGGTGGGAGTCAGCCAGGCTCTGGGTGCTGCTGGGCCGTGTGTGTGCTCCTGCCCATGTGGTCACTGCTGCTCCCAGGACGTGCCCGGTGTCACCCTGGGACCCGAGGGACACCGGACAGACGTGTGTGTCCTGCTGGGGACACTGCACCCAGCGGGGCAGCAGACACCCCACGGCAACAAGGCCCCACTCTATTCTTGCAGTGGAGACTGGGACTCTTCCTGGGCTCAAGAGCAAAGGGAGATAAAATTATATCCTCTGTGTGTGTGTGTGCCTGGCATGGGGATTAATTTATCCGCGTGATTAAGGCAGCAAGTGATGCAGGAGGCGGCTGGGTAATTTAATGACCCAGGTGGAAATAGAAAGCCAAGAGCATGTTTCCCTTTCAGTCGTGCTGGGGTTTGATTTTTATGTCCTGTTACAAATGGATTGATAAATGAACACCCTGGAGAAGTGGAATATATTCACACTGATGTGCTTCTGTGCCACATGAAACTGCTGAGAACCAGAGCTTGCTGAGCCTCTTTCTGGGGACAGGTGTTGCCAGGGCTTGTGCAGAGGGGGCTCCCCAGCTCCTGTGTGGCTGCAGGAAGGTGTCACTGAGCACAGGTGGAGGTCCTGGAGTCACATCCCTGTGGATATGAGCCTCACCCACTCAGTCAGTGCCACCTCATTTTGTAGAGTGTGTGACCACCTAGCTCTGTGCTTTTGTGACTGATTCAAAAGCTCTCTGAATTATGACTGAGGTAAGAGAACGGCACAAATGCTCTTCCACTGGAGCAGAAACACAGGCTCTGGCACTGCAACTCTGGAAATCCCACCGTGCTGCAGCAATTCCTTCCTCCTGCCTCGCTGTACAGTTTGGCTCCAATTAGTTGGTCTCGACTGCTACATGTGCAGGCCAACACTGCTTCTATTTCAGGGGGACTTGCCAGAGATTAATTAGATCCCAGGCCTGCAGAGGACCAGCCAGCACATTTCGTGTGCCATTAACTCGGCACTTATCAGGCAAACATTGTCGGGATAAATCTCCCCTTTGTTGTGCTGCTGTGAGCGAAGGTTGTCACAAAGATGAGCCGTTTGAGCAGACACGGCGATGGTTTGGGAGCTGCATAAGCTGCTCGCCGAGCTCAGATGGCAGCCCCGGTCACTGGGATGGCACTAAGTGTGTGTCAGCACAGGCAGCCGTGCTCCAGCAGCCCTGCAGGCTCCCCTGCTCTCGGAACTGCTGAGCATCCCCCAAACCCTGAGTCAGTGCACAGGGATGTGCCGTGTCAGCCACTGCTCCGAGGAAACCTGCGCTCTGAAGGGTAAAATCACAGACCGAGAAGGCACGGAGCTGGGGAGAGCGGGGAACAGATCTCCAGCAGGAGCTCCAGATTTCTGTTGGGAAAGCATGAAGTGACCTTATCTCAGCAGCCCCAGGTTGTGCTCTGCTCTTGGTGCCCACGCGCTGGGAACACAAACCACAGCGGGCTGGCTTGTCCCGGCTCGTCTCAGTTCCAAGAGAGCTGGGAGAACGTCTGGCCAGACAATGAGGGACAGGAGCCAAGAACCAGGAATGGAATGATGGCGAGAGCGAAACAAAATCAGGGACCAGAAACAAAAAAGAGGCTTGGAGCAACCTGGTCTGTGGAAGCTGTCCCTGCCCATGGCAGGGGCTGGAACTGGATGGCCTTTAAGGTCCCTTCCAACCCAAAGCACTCCAGAATTTTATGAATCCATGATATATCATCTAGCTAATCATCTAGAGGGGATGGGACGTGCAGAGGGGTGATGTAGTGGGAACTACATGCCAAGAATCTTAACAGCAGCAGCCTGAATTAATTTGAAGAGCAAAGTGAGGAGTGTGGAGGAAAAGCCTGTAGAAGTGTCCAGAATGAGGGAACAGCCCTGGCAGTGTGGTCAGGGATGTGGAATCTGCCCGGACTGCACTGGAACAGCCCAGCTTGGCCTGGGGACTGCGAGGTGAGGTTGGTTAGCTGGGCTCCCAGGGCTACTGACAAGTCAGGCTCCAGAAACTCAACGTGAAACATCTTGTTCTGGTGCTGACACATCGGGCTGGAGATGGTGTTCAGATAGGGAACTTCCTGCCTTGGCAGCAGGGTTAAAACGGGAAGGTTCTGCTCCAGCTGCCCTGGCTGAGGGCTCTACCCGCACAGGGCTGGCCAGCGAGAACCGCGGCGCGCCTGGGACGCGCTCCCGGTGGGCTCCAGCTGGAGCAGCTGGATGCAGGGCTGGATGCCATCCTCTCCGGGCAGCACCGGCTGAGCAGCGCGTGGATGTGTGCGATTATCGGGGACAGGGAACGGCGCCGGGGCTGCCGAGCACTTGGAACTGCTCCGTGCAGCTTCTCGGCACTGACTCCAGAGCAAGGAGTTATTTTTAAGATTCTGCTTTCCCTCATACTGGAATGACTCAGAAGGAGCTTCCTTTAAACAGCACGGACTTGGCGGGAAAAGGGGAAAGCTACTGGTGTTAGCTTGGTCCTGAGAATGTGACAGTACTTTTGTAAAGCTGAAGCTTTTGGTAAACTTTTGGGGAGAGGTGTCTGGAGCTGTGGCTTCTGCTCCGGGACGTGCTGGAGTTCTGCTGGTGAAAGGAGAGATGCTGCCTGAAACATGGCTCTTCAGGGAGAAGAACACCACAAACTTTAAACAGCGTTTGGGGCACAAACAGTGTGTCTCCAGAGAGCCCAAATCTGGGATTATTCCGCGCTGGACGAGGGGTCAGAGTGCCCACGGGAAGGTTTGCATTCCAGGACTCCCCAGCCACCCTGCTGTGCACAAAATGAGTTCATATTTAGCTGCACCATTTTCTTTCCTCCTGAGCAGGCCACCCATAGAGTAACCCAAGTGTTTGAACAGGGTTTGGCCAGATTGATTAAAAGGCAGTGACATTTACCTCCAGCCTTGCTTATATTAGAGATCCATTGATCAAACAGCCCCTTTCCAGCTCTAATAAGCAAGGTCTTAAACCCAACCCATGGGCTGTAATTAAATAAATCTCAAATAAGCTTTAAAACCTTCTGTCATCAGTGCAGTGGGATGGGGCTGTGAGGAAAATGGGATGAGAAGGGGACAGTAGATAAGACTTGGGATGAGCAGAACTAACTCAGACTCGGACATGCTCAGGCCGAGGCTGGAGTTAATTGTGTTGTTTAAACCGCTGCTTGTGCCCACCTCGGGCCTCTGCTGTGTGACCTCTTTCATTCCTTTGTGCGCACATGTCGCGTTTATTACAGGGACTGTTTGCACGGCGGTTCCTATAGCCCGCTGCAGGTGAGCGGGAGGGCTCCGAGCGTCCTTCTCAGCCACCGGGAGCTCTGTACTCAGAGGGACGGAGGCGGGGTCCCCCCGGCACCAGGTGCACCTGTCCAGGTGCTTTTCCCGGTCCTTATCCCGCTCCTTATCCCGATCCCTTTCCCGGTGCCTCAGCAGCCGCAGCCCCGCCCTCTCTGTGGTGCCCTGAGGGGCCGCCCCGGGCCAGAGCGCCGCCCCGCCCATCGCGCGCCTGCCCCGCCCGCAGCGCGCCCCCTGCCGGCCGGGCGGNGGCGGCGGGAGCGCGACGGGGCCGGTGCGCGCCCCCCGCCCGCGGCCGCGCCATGAAGAGCCTCAAGTCCCGGCTGAAGAAGCACGAAGCGGTCATCGGGGGCAGCGCGGTGGGTGCCGGGGCACGACCCCCGCCTGGCTGGGGGGTCCTGGGGTGCGGCAGAGCACGGGAATCCCGGCTCCTGGAGGGGCAGAGCACGGGCAGGTCCCGTTTCCTGCGGTGCGGCAGAGCGCGGGGGTCCCGGCGCTTGGACGGGCGGAGAACGGAGAGTCGCGGCTCTTGGCGGCGCAGCGCTCGGGGGTCCCGGCTCCCTGACGGGCAGAGCCCGGAGGATTCCGGCTCTCCGGGGAAGGGAGCGCGGGGAGCCCGGTACCGCGGGGGAAGGAGAGCCCGGGCTCCGGGGGAACGGGGCTGGGCTGGGCTGGAGGAGCGGGGCTCAGCGGTCCCCGAGCCACCCCTGGCCTCTCGCTGCGGCTGCGACCCAACAGGTTCCCCGTGCGTGTCTGCCGCTTCCTGGCTCCAGCAGAAATTAACGCTTTTTTCCCCGGGAGCTCGGGAGCCGCGGCCGGCAGCCGCCCCGGGGCTCGCTCGGTCCGGGTGCTGGGCACGGGCAGCGGCGGGTGCTGCACCGGGAGCTGATGTGGCCGAATCGGAGCGCTTGGAAAGCGGGCTAGAGGGCTCCCGGAGGCTGGTGACCGCGCGGCTGTGGTTGCCGAGCTGGAATCCCGTCTGGAATGCAGCGCCGGGGCAGGCAGCACCTCTGCAAACGCACCTTCGGGATGGTGCGGCTGTCCGGCTTCCAGAATTGAGGCTGGTTTTAGCCGGCTTTGACCGGCTTTCTCGGTCTCTATTTGTACTCCATTCATCCCTGCGGATGACTTTTGTTGAGGGAGGAGGTCTCTGTAGCTGGAGAAGGCTGTGTTTGGGGTTGTCGGCGCGGTAAATGATCTTTAATTGTGCCCGTTCGGTAAATGCCTGCCCGGGAATCCATCCTGTCCCTGCGCCCCTCTGCTGGGCTCGCCGCTGGCCGCGAGGAGCAGCGGGACAGGGAGGTGGACGTGAGACACTGGCTTTTATCGGTCCTTGGAGGTACTGGCTATCTCTGGAATCCTGCTGTGCGTTTGCCTCGGGTCTGGAGCTGCTCCCCGGTGCTGACGGAAGCCCTGGCGGATGACAGCTCCCATCGCCGTGCCCCGGGACCCGCGGAGCACGGCGGTGATTCATGAGGCTGTTATGAGCATTTGTCACGCGTGGGCTGGCACTGCTCTCTGTTCATTAGCTGTCCTGTGCTTTAGAGCTGTTTGTTATTCTCTAATTAGCCCGGTAATTAAATTCAAACAAAGACTGGCAGCACCTGTGTTTTGTTTTGAATAGACATGGAGATTTTTCACGTCCAATAAACCTTCTCTTCAGAGGAGGTTTGAGCAGTCTTAAAACCTTTGCAAGGTGAAGTTACTCTAAAATACGTGAAGGGAAGTTGCTTTCAGCACGATCCTGTAAAAACGGGGATTTTTGTCCATAGCAAACTCATTTCCCCTGTTTATTACACAGTTTGGCTATATGATCACTCCACCCTCTCCTCAAATAACGACTTTTAATCTCCTCGGCGGGGTCCGATCCATCCCCGCGGTGGGTGTTCGCAGAGGGCCGAGGGGATGGAGCCGGGCTCTGTTCTGCTGGGAAGGAGGGGAAGTGGGTGGGAGCCCTGCCAGCGGCAGCTTTAGAGATCCCGCTTGAAGGGAGCGTACAAGAGCTGCCTGTTTGAGAAACTTCATCCCTCTCTCCGCTCCCCACCCAGTGCTGTTTCCTGGGGGTGGAGAGAAACCTAATCCAGCCTGCTTTTGGAAGTTTTCCTCCAGGTAGTTATGTGCCTTCCGACGGGGGTCTGTTGGGAAAGGCTTTATTACTGATTTGTGATGGAGAAAAGCCACGAAAAGCAGCAGAAAGTAAAAACCACGTTAGTTATTGCCAATTCCACGGTTATCCAGAACGCCGTGTCTGAAAGTGGAATTACCCGGTTTTGCCAACTCCAGCTGGCTGATGGTGCTCGGAAAATCATCTGAGCAGCCTGTTGAGTGCTCCGCATAGTGAGACAAATGCCTGTCGTTAGCAGGAGGGCAGGCTGGAAAGTTGGATGTGGGGCAGAGGGTCAGAGGGGTGCTCATTCACCAGCATGGACAGGAAAGGTTTTAATTAATGCACTCAATCCCACTGGGACCGCAGCAGCTCCCACTGCCCGTGCCTCTGAGATCCCAGAATACATCCTGACGCTGTAAATGTGTGTTTGGGACCTGGACTGTGCCACGGAAATGTGTTCTTCCAGCAGAGCTGGGAGCTGTGTCTATACCCATGGGATTCTCACTGGTTGGTCTCTTGGGAAGCCGGATGGGGAAGGGTTGGTTTGTTGTTCTGCAGGACAAACCTCTTCTCTCTGGGTCAGACCTTTGCAAATGGACTGCCAGGGCTGAGTTCTGACCCTGGCCTCTGCAGGGGAAAGGCACCTGCTTATTGCTGCAGCTCTGGGGAGCAGCTGGGGAGGGGCTCTGCTCAGTCTCAGGTGTGTTATCCCCTCAGGTGGGGTAAAACCTCCCTGTCCCTTGTGATGAGGCCTGGAATTCAGGGAGGGGGCACCTGGAGTTCCTGGGAAATGCAAGGTTCCTGTGGGGCTTTGAGCAGAGGGGAGCTGCATCCCGAGGTGTGGGATCCCCACGGTTCAGGGCTCACCTGTGGGAGATGAGACTCACCTGTGGGAGATGGGAATCACCTGCAGGAGATGAGACTCACCTGTGGGAGATGGGAATCACCTGCTCTGCTGGGAATGGGCCAATACAAAACCGTGTGAAAACTCTTGCCAATCCATTCTGCTCTGGGAACAGTGGTGCTGGGTTCTGTTTAATTAAGAGAAACCAAACCTGCCGTATAATTAGCGGAAACCATTGTGCAAGGAACAAAGGGACACCTGAGCACTTGGCCCGGTATAATGAGCTGTGATTATTAAATGAATATCTGAACAAGCTGTGGAGTTGGTGACAGCTGAGCTTGTTCAAGGCTGTGTCAACACTTCCATCCCTGTGGATGCTGCCCAGCTCTGCTGAGTGGATGAGTTTTCCTCTGGGGAAGAAGGAGGGGAGCTTTGTGGGGTGACCCAGTGCAGCATTAACCGTGTGCTGCTGCCCTGTCAGCAGCAGAGAGAGCAGGCACCACCTCCTGCTCCGGGCTGACCCGCTTTGCTGTGGGAATGAGGGATGCTGCTTGCATTTGCTAATTCATCAGCAGCACCTTCTTGCTGGGTGTGCAGCAGCAGAAACGTTAGCAGTGGTTTGTAACCCCAGTGTGCTGTCAAATGCACATTAGTACCTGAAGGGGTGAAGTGAAAAACGGGTGTTTGATAACCTAATTTTAAGTCTTTAAAGATTCAAGATCATTTGAGAGCTTGTACACGAGCAAGACTTTTGTGTCGTTGTGTCCTGACTCTGCCCTGTGCAAGGACACAGATCAGTTTGTGGCCAGGCTGATCCCAGTGCCCTGACCCATCTGCAGAATTTTTCCAGTGCTGCTGCTGCTGGCTGGGGCAGTTCTGTCCTGTCCCTCCTCCCCGGGGCAGCCTGAGGTGACTTTGCCGTGGCATCCTCAGGCACTGCAGCCAAGCACCCACAGCACTGCAATATTCCAGTGTCATCCCTGGCCTGGCTGGGGCTGTTCCTTGGAGCAACTTTGGTTCCAGGAAGCTTTATTCAGGCTCGTGCTAATGTGTTTGTTCTTGGGAAAAAATCTCTTTGTGATTCATTTGCATCTAGTTAACTGGAGTTAGAGCTTGTTTGTGTGGTGTTTGGGGTGAAGCTGGAGAAACACAACAGGCAATTTGTGGTGCAGCAGAAACTTTGTGGTGCAGCCTGTTTGCAGGTGCATTGTAATTTTCAGGCTCCGTAGAAAGGAGAGTTAATGCTTTATCGCTTTGGAATGTAGCAATTAAAAATATTTAAAAGAGTAGAGGTTCAGTGCGGGCCTGGGAGTTCGACATCCTGAGCTGATGTGCAGACAGAATTACACAGATAAGCTCTGTGCTTATCTGCTTGGAGTTCATAGGACCTGTTGTGTAGGAGCAACTTACGGAGTGCTTTGTCAGTATTTAAATATTAATTTTAGCAGGCACATGCTCGGACCCCTGGGGCTGCTCCTGTTTGCATCACTCCCTGTGACTGACCACGGCTGGATTTGTGTGCTCGGGGCTGGTCCCTGAGTGCTGGATGCAACAGTCACATCAGGTTTCATCACCCCTGGTACCTCCTGATGCTCTAATAAATGGAAGTGACAATCAATGGGGCCTTGCTGAGAGCTCAGAAATTCCAGCTAATGCTGTGCTGAAGTCTGGGGAAGGCAGGAGCTGTGCTGCTCCCACTGGCAGCTGGACTCTGCCCCTGCTCCTGTTTCTCCCTGGTTAAAAGGAAAATATTTCTCCTGGGCACCTGTGGGGAGCAGCAGGAGCTGGGCTGGCAGGGCTCCCCTTTATGCAGGGGGTGGGAGCTCCTGGCTGCAGGGGGGTGATGTTCTGTGTGTGCCAGCCTGCCCCCAGGTACCAGGACGTGTCCTGGGCAGGGTTTGGAAGTGCAGCTGCCGTGCCCCAGCAGCTCTGATCCCTTCTGCTGGTGTCCGAGTCAGGCTGTGCCTCAAGGCTGGCACTCCGAGGCTGTTTTATCATTAAAGTGCTCTGGGGCTGTGTGCTGGCTGTGAGATATGAGAAAGTTGTTTCAGAACAAAACTGGGACTGTTTTTAGTTCTTTGAGCCAGCTTTGCCTCCTGCGGGGGTTATATCCAGCAATCCAGGCAGAATCCTTTGGCACTTCCAGCGTGGCCTCTGAGCTCTCGTGGCTGGTGCTGGTGGATTTTCCCCTGGCACAGCCTGGAAGAGAACAACCTCTCACTCCCTGCAGCAGGAAATGTTGATTTTGAGAGGATTTTTTGACACAGAACTGCTACAAGTCGATTTTAATTTTCTTGATTCTTAATAAATTGACTTTGACAGGATATGCTGACTTGGGAGGAAAATCCCTTCAGAACAGGGTAAAATCAGGAATGTTTATGAGATTTAGTTGCCTGCTTTGAGCAGTTTGTTAGGGCACTGTTACCTGCACTAATGACAGGCTGCAGTTACACTTAACCACAGCACAGCTGTTCAGGTGAGTTTTGACAGGAGTGTTTTCAGCACGATACCAAACCAGAGCAGGCCTAAGGGAGCTGCTGCTTTTGATCCCAGTTTGGACTAAGCCTTGCCCACCTTGTGGCATTGAATGGCTCTTTTATTCTGGAGGATTTTTGGTGAATGAGGTGGTAGCACAAAGTGCTGCCTGTGGGAAGGTGCTGGGTGAAACAAGAGCCCTGTGTTCAGGCTGTGCCTGGATTTCCCTCGCACAGCCTAAACCCCACATGTCACTCCAGAGCCTTTACACATGGAGACAGACACGTCCTGGGAAGTCAGGTATGCTTGTGAAATACAAAGTGCCATTTCTGCTCGCCCCACTGGCGTTGAACCCAGTGTGTGCAGTGTTTTTTCAGACAGGTAAGCCAAATCCTTCAAGAGAGATGGGTTCAGTGAAGTGCCTCTGCACTGCAGGGGAAGCTGTGCCTGGGGAGCATTTTTAAAAATCCTTTTTCTAATCTAACTTACCCTTTCGTTCTGTCTGTGCAGTTTTCAAAACAAATCAAAGTGCTTCAAAAGCGTTTGTCACTTAGTGCCATTGAAAGGGCAGGGTGTGGCTGGCCACACGTTGGGTTTGATGACAAATGTACTCTGCCCTCTGGAGAGAGAGCAGGACTCGAAGTGTGGTGGATGTGTGAGCCTGCCCCGGCTCTGAAAGGGGTGGTTTGGGTTGGATTCTGGGAGGAAATTCCTCCCTGGCAGGGTGGGCAGGCCCTGGCACAGGTGCCCAGAGCAGCTGGGGCTGCCCCTGGATCCCTGGCAGTGCCCCAGGCCAGGCTGGACACTGGGGCTGGAGCAGCCTGGGACAGTGGGAGGTGTCCCTGCCATGGCAGGGGTGGCACTGGATGGGCTTTAAATCCCTTCCAGCTGCTCCTGGGGTTCTGTGAGGAGAGAGTGTGTGAGCTGTGCTGTGTTGGTGCTGGCAGTGTCACCAGAGCTCTCTGCTCTGCTGTGTGCTTGTGTCACCCGCTGATGGCATTACAGGGGCTGTGTCCCCGCTGGGCTTTGCTGGGGACAGGCTCAGCCTGGCCCTGTGGTGGCAGGAGCTGGGCTCACTTTCACAGCTTTATCCCAGCTCGCTGGGAAGGGCTTAGGAGCTGCTTTGGGTTACAGCTGGTGTTTCTGAGCTGGGTTAGGTGGCCTTAGAGCTCACTCAGTGCCACCCCTGCCATGGCAGGGACACCTCCCACTGTCTCAGGCTGCTCCCAGCCCCAATGTCCAGCCTGGCCTTGGGCACTGCCAGGGATCCAGGGACAGCCCCAGCTGCTCTGGGCACCTGTGCCAGGCCCTGCCCACCCTGCCAGGGAGGAATTTCCTCCAAATCAACCTAAAGCTCGTCTCTTCCTGTGGGAGGCCGTTGCCCTTGTCCTGTCCCTCCATGCTCTGAAGTTGCTCAGTTTCTTAGCAGAGGACGTGGAGGATGCTCAAAGCTGAGCTGGCCTTGAGGAGGAACTGGGGAAATCAATTTTTCCAGTGCAGGAAGCTTGGAGGGCACGTGGGGCAGCACAGCCTGCTGGCAACCAGGCTGCTTCTGACCCTAGCCCAGTGGGGGGGTGGGGGGGCTGCTCCTTGCCTTTGGAGCCGCGGAGTTGGGAGGGGTTCCTGGCAGGCTGAGCCTAGGAAAACAGGTGCTCTGTGTTAACACGGGGTGGGCAATAGCAGCCTTGGCTGTGGTGTGGAGGGTGATGTAGAGCTCCAGAGAGCTGTGCTGCTGGGCTCTGATCTTGTCCCTGGTCTTAATTTTGGGAAAAAAGTCTGAATTGGGCTATAGGCTTTGGATACTCTAAAGAGTAAGTGTTAAGGGTGTAAGTCAGTGCCTTTGAGCTGTCTGGATTGAGCTGCCTTGGAGAAGGTTTGATCCGTGGAGTTTGTGCTGGGCCGTGTTTCCTGAAGCTGCTCGGTGCTGATGGAGCTGGGCAGGGCTGGGGAATGTGGTTTAACAATCCTAAATCTTGTGGTCAGGGCTGTCTCAGGGGGATCTGCAGCACAGAGGGGCTGCAGGATGAGTGCAGCCCACGAGACACGAGAAGTGTCTGCAGGCAGATGGGGTGGAGACAAGGAAAACCTTTGGGATGGATACTCTGGAGAAGATTGTACACCTGGAAGCCACAGTCTTACCTACGTTTCTCACCAAACTGATTTTGGTGAAGTGGGGCTTTTCTGTTGCTGCCGCCTGGGAGGGGTATTTATTGTCTCCCTCCCCAAAAAATATCCATTTTTAGCTTGAGGAGACAGACTTGGTTGTGGTCAGAAGATAGCACAGTCACTGCACTTTTCTGGAGTGGCTTTGTCACATGGATGCTAATTGCAGAGAAGTCCTGGAACATTCTTTGGGGAACGTTGATGCTGTGGGGCAGAGGCTGGTGCTCACTCAGGGGACGAGGGGATAGTTCAGAACTTACTGGGAAAGAGAGAATTTACCCAAATCCGAGCGATTGATTTTAAAATTCTCTGCTGAGAAGATCCATTTGTTAGGTCATCTGCAGCCTCTGGTGTGTGTCCTCCAGGGTGTGTGGAAGTGGTTTTCCTGGCCCCGGACCAGGTTTCTCTCCTGCAGACAAAACAGTGCATTGCTTGTCTCGTTGACCTACTCCTCTAAATATGGCACTTGGGAGATCTCCACTTAAATTTAAAACTTGTGAAAGGGGATTCTCCATCTCCCTCCTGTTAATCATTGTGCTGTCTGTTCAATGTTTTCACAGCCTCTGTGACTCCTCTCATTTCACATGTTGGGAGACAGACTGGCAGCAGCAGTAAGCTGAAACCAGCTTTTATTCAGAAAGGGTTTCAGTGCTGTAAAAGGAGAATTTTTTTTTTTAAAGCAGAGGCATGTGTGTTTTCTAATTTAAAATGGGTTACATTTCTGTCAAAATAGGATCACGCATTCCATCTGCTCCGCGGTTGTAACCGCCTGAAGTCTGAGCCTGCTTACAGCTTTGCGGAACGGGGAAAAAATTACAGCAGGGAGTATTTCGGTCCCGGTGTGTTATTAGTGGTGCTGAGCACACGGTGAACGCGAGGAGCGCGTTTGTTATTTCAGATAGGGGAGCGCGTTTGTTATTTCAAATAGAGCAGCAAATTTCTTATTTCAAATAGGGGAGCGCGTTTGCTTTTTCAAATAGGGGAGCGCGTTTGTTATTTCCAATAGAGGAGCGCGTTTGTTATTTCAAATAGAGCAGCAAATTTCTTATTTCCAATAGGGGAGCGCGTGTGTTATTTCAAATAGGGGAGCGCGTTTGCTTTTTCAAATAGGGGAGCTTGTTTGTTATTTCCAATAGAGGAGCGCGTTTGTTATTTCAAATAGAGCAGCAAATTTCTTATTTCCAATAGGGGAGCGCGTGTGTTATTTCAAATAGGGGAGCGCGTTTGCTTTTTCAAATAGGGGAGCGCGTTTGCTATTTCCAATAGAGGAGCTTGTTTGTTATTTCCGAGGAGCATGTTTGTTATTTCCAGTAGAGCAGTGTGTTTGCTATTTCCAATAGAGCGGCGTGTTTGTTATTTCCGAGGAGCGCTCTCCTGTCTGCGTGCGGGGCTGGGGACGTGCCTGTCCCCTGAGCTCACTCGGCAGCGCCGTGACTCGGGCCGCGGGCACGCTGGGAATGTATTAATGGCTATCAATTTCTATCGCCTGCCTACCAAGGACTGCCTTATCAGAAAATAGATCGGGCTGCTGAGAGCGGCCGTGCGCCGCCGCCGGGACCCTCGGGTGCCGCAGCTTTCCCCAGGAGCGCGGTCCGGGCTCCGGCCAGCGCGGCTCCTCCGGCCAGCGGCGTGCCCCAGAGTTATGAAGGCTGAAGATGATGCTGAAGATGGGGAGAACACCCTCGGGGAGCCCAGCTAAGTGAGGATGGAGCAGGAGGTGCAGGGCAGCGGTTCCTCGCTGTGAGCTGGGCGCTGATGTGACCTGGTGGCTCCCGGCGGCTCGAGTTCAGCATGATTTGTTGGTTCTCTTGTGCAGCTGAGGACACAGTAGGTATCTCGGAGCTCTGGCTGGGTTTTGTATCCTGGCAGGAATTTACAGCTGCGGAAATGTGGAAGCTCGGATTGTGCAAATGGGGTGTAGTGTAGTACTTGTGTTTAATTAATGAGCCTTGTGTGTCCTTAGCAGCTCCTCCTGCGAGGAATCTTCCTTAGATGTGAAATGCATTTGTTAAATGTATAATTATTTAATCGTGGAATGGTTTCAGTGGGAAGGGATCTTAAAGCTCATCCCATTCCACCCCTGCCATGGGCAGGGACACCTCTCACTGTCCCAGGCTGCTCCAAGCCTTGTTGAACCTGGCCTTGGGCACTGCCAGGGATCCAGGGACAGCCCCAGCTGCTCTGGGCACCTGTGCCAGGGCCTGCCCACCCTCCCAGCCAGGAATTCCTTCCCAATATCCCATTTATCCTTACCCTCTGGCAATGGGAAGCTGTTCCCTGCATCCTGTCCCTCCATCCCCTTTTAAACCTAGTACACCACAGGCCGTGGGTACAAATGACTGAAGTGTTGGGTTTTTTTAAAAGTAATGCTTCTGTTAATCAGAACTTTAATGAAATGGGCGTGAGGACTGGCTGGGGCGGATTTGTGAGGATTTTCTGTACATTTGGGTGAGTTGTGCTGGCAGGTCTCAGCTGCAGAGGTACAGCCCAGCAGTCCCACCCCAGGTGAGATCTCTGTCCTGTAGGGATGGGAAGGCTCCAGGAGAATTTAGGGACCGCAGGGCTTGATGCTGTGTGTGCAGTCTCTAAGGTGTTTGACATGAAAAGCTGAGCCTTGCATGAGGAGGTGGCTTTGCAGGGCAGCCTGTCCAAGCTGGGGAGGGACATGGCACTGGTGATGTCACCAGAGCAGTGACTTCTCGGGCCGGGCTGCCTTGGCTTTCAGGCTAATGGATGTGTTAATTGATCGATGAGTCAGAGCTGCACCTCAGCCGGGCAGCACTGGTGCTAACTTCATTAGTGCTCTATTTTTATTACTCCTGTCACTTCAGCAGGTTTGGGCTGGGTTAGCTGCTGCTAAGCCTTCATGATTACTGTAATCTTGTTTATTGTGGGAAAGCAGAGTAAAGATTATCACCCAGAGTCGTTAGGGCTCTGGAATCCTCCAGGCCAGCCCCCTGCACAGGCAGGCTCACCTGGAGCAGGTGACCCAGGAACTGTCCAGGTGAGCTTGGGATGTCTCCAGGAGGGAGAACCCAGCCCTCCCTGGGCAGCTGTTCCAGGGCTCTGCCCCTCCGTGGAAAGAAGTTCTTCCTCATGTTGAGGTGGAAATTCTTGTGTTTTAGTTTCTGGCCATTGCTTCTTGTCCTGGGTCCCACTGAACAGTGTGGAGTCATCCTCTGACACCCCCTGGAGATATTTGTGTGGATTGATGGGATCCCCTCTGTCTCCTCTGACCATGAGTGCAGCTCCCTTTTAGAAATCACTGCAGATGCAGGTGGTGGCAGTGGATTTTTGGGGTTGTTCTTTTTTGTGTACCCTCTTTTACTCAAACAAACCCTGGGCTGGGGTTACCTGGTTTAGTGTTCTTTGTGTTGTGAGGAATTTCTGACCCACAGTGAGAAGTAACTTCGTGCACCCACAGGCTGCCTGTGTCTCACCCTTGCCAGCAAATTCTTCTGCTGTGCAGAGTTAGGTTTGAATGTTATACTCCTGTTTTGAGTAAAATACTGCTTTGGAAGCCTTGTTCTTCATGAAAAGCTCCTTGAAAATCAAGTCATCAGTGTCCAGCTTGGATGTGAGGTTTGTGTCTCAGAGCAGTTTCCTGAAAAGCCCCGAGCCGTTCAGAGGGATGGTTTGGCAGGGAGGAGAACAAGCTCTGCGTTTTGGGATGGCCTGAAATCCTGAGTTTGCAGTAAACAAGAGAGGAGTGGGGGGTGAGGGCTGGCTGGCTGGATGTGTGGTGGTCTATTTATAACTCACTTGGGCTTCCTCTGCCCTCGGCAGCGCTTTGGGAATCGCAGGCAGCTCAAAACTATCAACTCTGAATTTCTTTCTTCTGCAGCTCTGTAGATGTTCTTCCCTTGAATATCACACTTAGCTAATTCATGACCCACTGAACAGTCTGGCACAGCCAGGAAAAGCCGTGTCCTGGAGTGTATTTTTAGTGCATCCATTTGTTGTTGGAATATGAAAACTGAACGAAGACAAACTGAAAGAGAACGAGGAAAACCAAAGAAATTTGATCCTAAAGGTCTCCTTCAGAACCCAGGTGGCTTAGCCAGGCTGTCCCAGAGCTCTGCACGTTCAGTGCCAACAGCAGTGTGACAGGGATGTTGCACAGATAACTCCAGACACCCTGGAGGGTGCAGCACTGTTGGCAAACAAGGGTGGATTTTGGTGTGGCTCAGCCCTCGGTGCCTCCGTGAACTCACACCTCTGCTTGTGCCTCCCAGCTGAACCCAGACTGGAGCAAGTACGATGACAGGCTCATGAAGGCAGCTGAGAGGGGCGACGTGGAGAAGGTTTCATCCATCCTGGCCAGGAAGGGGGTCAGTCCCACCAAGCTGGACGTGGAGGGGAGATCCGCGTAAGTGACCCCGCAGCTGGGAGCGGGGCTGGGAGGCTGCTGGAAATCACACTGCTGCTGCTCTAGGAGCATTGCTGAGTACAGAAATGGTGTGATACCTCAGCTAAATCCAGCTTCGCTAAGCTGGAGCCCAGCTGGCTGGAAAGGGAGGCTCTCTCAAGCAGTCTTCAGTTCCAAGAGAAGATCAGTGTTAAAAGACTTGCTCTTGCCAGGTTTGAGTATTAAAGGGAAACTGAAACCCTACTGGTGTTTCACCTGGCTCACTGATCCAGGTAAATAGTGATTGTTTCTCAGGAAATTTGCCTTGTTCCTTGAAGTGATATCTGCAGAACCCTTGACTTTGGGTGCTGCCCAGAGCTGGCCCCTGTAACACTGCCCTCGTACAGCTGCTGGCTCTGGCTGTCCTGGCCAATATTGCCATTTTTGTGTACAAACCAGCTGGGCCTAAGCAAGGTCTTCTCTCTTCTTTTTTAGATTCCATGTCGTAGCGTCAAAGGGGAACCTGGATTGCTTGAACACCATCCTGGTGCACGGAGTTGATATCACAGCCACCGATGCTGCAGGTGGGTTTCCTTCCTGAAAGGGCAGCCTGGAAATGCTCTCAGCTGGGTGGGATAGCTCTTCCATAGGATAGCTCTTCCTTCTTTCTGTAGCTGGCAAAAAACAAATTATTTGTGGTGCTTGTTGCTGGTCTTGAGGAAACTGCCATGGAATTCCTGAATGCAGCAGAACTTAGGGAATGTGGGTTTGTGCTGCTGTGGTTGTGTTTACAGTGTGCTCCAGACTCACTGATCAGCATTTCTGGGTGAGAACACCAGGATAAGAACAGTTTTAAATGAACTCGAGGTGAGGATTCAAATGGAATGTTGTGGGAGGTGTTTGTGTGCCCAGCTGAGCCTCAGGAGCTCAGAGTTCATCTGAACCTTCCAGATTTCCTCGTGTGGTAGCAGAGTTTGTGGAAGAGACAGTTAAAAACAGGAGCCAGTTTTCAGGTTGTTACCTCAGAATTTAATGGGTTTAATAGGAAGCTGAGAACAAGGCAATTTACAGAGATAACTTGGCCTCCTCCTCTTATGGCAGAGTTTGTTTTTTAAATCCTTGTGTGGAGTCAGATGCAGAATTTTGAGATGAATTTCACAAAGGAACTCTCGTCCTTGACTGAAGATTCACCAGAACAGGAAAAGGCTGTAACAAAGTGAGGTGTAGGGAGGAGATGTGACAGCACAGACTGATCTACAGGAACTGTTGTATCTGAAATGCTGGGAATGTTCATCAGGAATTCACTGACCCAACCCTGAGCTGCTGTTCTCTGTTTCAGGCAGAAACGCCCTGCATTTGGCTGCCAAGTATGGCCATGCTTTGTGCTTGCAGAAGCTCTTGCAGGTACTGGAAATACAGCTTGTCCCTTACGTTGAGGGGGAAAAGGAGGCTTTAAATACACTGCTTCAAAACTGGGATATGGGATTTCTTTCTTAACCAATCAGTTTATTTTTTATAATAAGAGTTATGGGGAAAAGACCTTTTCGTGTTAAATACTGGGCTGGGACTGAAAGGGGGCTAAAATAAAGAAAATAAACTTTTTTTTTTTAATCTTTTCATAGACTATCAAATCAATTAGTGATTTGTGGTTGTTGAAGAAAATGGGGCGGAGTGTCTCTTAAAGACTGCTGTTCCCTGTGTGAATGCAGTTTAGAAACAGGAACACTGGCTGCTCCAGAGCAGTGTTTGCTTCAAAAGCTGGGCATTTATAGCCACAAAATCTCATTAATGAAACAGTGTTGGAGGGTTGTCTTTGGTTTGTGTGATGTTTATTTTTTCTTCATTTATTCCTGGTCAGTGTATGCTGATTTGATTTTTTTTTTTTTTGTTATTTTGAATGGGTTCTTTTAAACTTTTAATTGATGCACATCTCCATGTAGATACAAAGGCTCATTATCTGTGAAAAGCCTAATGAATTGTTCAATTCCTGTGCATATTTTTTACTTAAATCACGTTTTATTGCTTTAATTTCAAGCTCAAACACCTGATGTTGTAAATGCAGTCTGGATTCTGATTGCTAACTGGGATTATTTATTTTAACAGTACAATTGTCCGACAGAAAATGTGGATCTCCAGGGAAGAACTGCTCTTCATGATGCAGGTGAAGGGGTTTTCTTTGCTGGTAACTGTGTGGAAATGAAGATTTAATTAATGGATTTACTTCCAGATGGGCTGAATTCTTCTCTTTTAATTTTGGTGGCTGTGGTAGGAGAGAGTGTTTTATATTGTCATGGCATTTGTCCTCAATAATGAACTTACCAGTCTTACAGAGCTTGGAGGCCTGAGGTGAAGTAGAGTAAAATCTTCAGGTACCACGAGCAGAGCCTTAGGGCAGTGCTGAGAGTAGGTTAAGACCCTTTATTTGGGGTTTTCTGCACCCTCCTTGTGCTGCAGAGTGTCTGGCAGTGTTTGATTGTCTGGCAGTCTCTGATTCCTTTCGGGTGCTTTGGGTGCTGTGACAGCTGAGCCCTTGTCAGGCTTCAGCTCAGCTCTGAGGATTTTGGTGAAACACACCCACCCAGGGGTGTGCCTGGGGCCTCCCCAGGCTGCTGTCCCAGCACCAGGTGCCCTCCCTGGCCTGTGTCACCTTCCTCCTTGCTCTGTCCCCAGCCATGTCCGACTGCTCGGCCAGCATCCAGCTGCTCTGCGACCACGGCGCCGCCGTCAACTCCAGGGACGGGGTAAGGGGCTGCCTCTGCCTGCTGCAGCTGCTGCACACAGCCTGCTGCTGCTGCTGCCTCCCTCTGCCCCCTCCCCGGCCTCAGCTGTCCCCTGTGTGTGTCCCCAGGACGGGAGGACGCCGCTGGTGCTGGCCACGCAGATGTGCCGCCCCGCGGTGTGCCAGCTGCTGATAGACAGGGGGGCCGACCTCAACGCCAGGGACAAGCAGAGCAGGTGAGGCCTGCAGGCATTGCTGGGGCTCCCCCTGGCACTGAGGGAGAGCTGCCCCTTGGCAGAACGGCTGTGCCAAGTCTGGGGGAAGGGAGCCTGGGGTTTAGTTCAGGAGTGGATCTGCCAGTTGGACACCGCAGATAAACCCGGCTCCTGCTGCTGCTTGCATCCAGAATATTCCCCGGCTTGTTCTTGCCAGCAGGGAGCCTGCACTTGGTTGTTTGAAGGGTTTTTCTGTCCAAAGCAGCCTTTGGGATCAGCGTGCACAATGAGCCGTGGCAAAAGTGGTGCTCTGGCAAGGAGTCCTGAGTCCACTGGAGCTCCCAAGGGACCCTGAGCTGTTTATTCCTGGGACCAGGGGAGGGGGGTTCTGTTTGTAGCTGCTGCTTTTGCCAGTTATTTCTTGGAGAGTTCCTCCATGGGACAAAGCCTGGCTGCTCACATTGCACGTCCTGCAGCTGAGGAGTGTTTGGGGAAGCTCTGTCAGAGCTGCACTGCCAGGGCTCCCAGGCAGCCCCCTCTCCAAACCTTGTCTAAACTCCTTGCCTGGTGTTTGTTGTGTCTGTTGAGATTTGTATCTGGTAGAGGAAACCAAAGTCATGGGAATTCTCCAAACACCGGGTGACTTCCAAAGGCAGCAAGTCTGTGCTGGTTTCGTGGAAATGCTGTTACTGTGGTGGGTTTGTTTGCTTTCTCACAAGTATTTAAACATTGCCCGAGTGACTTCTGAAAGCTGCTTCCTCTGTGGACAGGGGAAGGTGCCTGGCTGAAGTTTCTGTGCTCAGCCAGGGATGTACCAGGGTCAGCTCTGTGACTGATGCTCTGTGGGGTCCCTGGGTCTCTGAGCCCCATCTCTCTCCCACCCAGGACTGCCCTCATGTTAGGCTGTGAATATGGCTGCAAGGATGCCGTGGAGGTGTTGCTCAGGAATGGTGCAGATGTTGGTTTGACTGATGGCCTTGGCCATGA
The DNA here is from genome assembly GCA_013397155.1 of Irena cyanogastra. Classification (NCBI taxonomy): domain Eukaryota; kingdom Metazoa; phylum Chordata; class Aves; order Passeriformes; family Irenidae; genus Irena; species Irena cyanogastra. The sequence continues at coordinate 43,962 of VWZV01011199.1, forward strand.
CTGTGCTTACTATGCCAGGATTGGGGACAATATTGACATTTTGGCTTTAATAAAAGCTGCCGTTGAGGACTCCAGCAGAGGTAGGAGGAACCCACAACCCCTTCCTTTGGGTGGAACTGTGTGCCTGCTCCTGTGGCCCCAGGAGCTGCTTTGGAGGGCAGCTGGGCCCTTTGGCCACAAAGGTCATGAACTCCTGTTTGGGAGGGGAAGGGCAGTTTTTGGGGTGGTGTGCTTTTAGCAAAGCTTTTAAGAGGTTTGCAGGCTCTGATGCCTTGAGGGCTTAACAGTATTGATCATGGGAGTTATTCACCCTTATTTCCAGAAACAGCCTTTATTTTATAGAAATAAATAGCTTCTATTTTATAGAAATAAATAGCCTCTATTTTATGGGAAACCTTTTGGATGTTTCCATGTTTGATTAATTGGGGGTTGGTGAGCTATTTCTTTGAAATGCCCTCCCAGGGTGGAAGGGGGTTAGAATTAGCTGAATGTGTCACAGTGCTGCATGAATCTGAAGGAAATGCCTTTTGTAACTCCCTGTTTTTGTGGTGCTTTTGTAGGAAGAGACAGCATGAAGAGAGGGCAGGCTGAGCCAAAGGTACTGAGGCCGTTTGTCCCTGGGGTGTTGGGGGGATCGTTTGTGGGGGCTGAGCTCAGGGCTGAGCCTGTCCCAGGGCATTGGGGTGGTACAGGACACAAAGGAACATTCTCCTGCTGCACCCACAGGTCACCAGCGTGGCCCAGAAGTGGGGCAGGGGCTGTGGAGCACAGGAGGAGCTCAGACTGTTCCAGAAGGAGCCCAGCTCTCAGGTGGGTGGGGAGGATCCTGGGGGTTCCCACTGAAGACCAGCTGGGCTGCTGGGGGGAGCACTGGTGATCCCATCAACAAAGGTCGTGCATGGCTGTTTGCTCAAATCCTAACTGCATGATGGGCAGTGTGGCAGTTGAGCAGATGAGCTGTAAACTTCTTTCAGGAAAAAACTGCACTTTTTTTGGGGAATAAATAGTTGGAAGTGTCCCTGTCTTAGCCTTTCCTACTTTTCAACCTTCTGCTTCTGCAGTAAAATCAGTCACAAATGAGGAAGATTTATTTTTTTAACATTCTCGAGAGATGGATGTTTGTGTGAAACTAAAACTAATCTGTGTCATAATTGTTCTACTAACCAGCATTAATTCTGCCATCCCACTGCCATGCAATTGCAGTTTTCAAAAGGCTGGGCAGGGCTTGGAGTCCTCAGTAGCTGTTTCATCTGTTGGCTCAGAGTCTTTACCTTTCCCAATGCGTGTGTAGTGTGGGGAGGTCTTCATTTTTGTTTTTAAATTTCATCTTTTACTTCTAAGGACTTGGAGCTGGAAAACCAAGACCTGAAGGATCGAATGAGGGAAGTGCAGGAGGAGCAGAGGATGCTGCTGGACAGGATCAGTGGCTTACAGCTGCAGCTCAGTGAGGTAAACCAAGGCCTGGAAAAGCTGCCTGGGAACCTGGGACAGCCAGCTGAGCTGGCAGGAAAGCACGTGGAATTGGGATGTGGCCCCACTGCTTTCCTGGGAATTTCTGCAGCGTGTGGCTCTCGTTTTCTGCTGGAAAAGCCTTTGGTTGTAGTTACCCCTGAATTGTGAGGAGGCTGATGCAGTGTCCTTGCCTGACACCCAGAAATTTCAGCAATAGCATTTGTGGCTCTGCCTCCCAGTGCAGCTGAGCCATGGGCTGCTGTGCAGGGCTGGAATTTGGAGACTGAACTTCATCTCTCCATTAGATGTAGGTGGTGTGTGGCAGGGCTTTGTCATCAGCTGCTTTTCCAGCTGTTACTGGAAGTGGAAGCACAGAGAGAAGAAAAATCTTCAGCTGGCAAGAAAACAAAGCCAAAGGTTTTCAACAGAAGTTTCTCACCCAAATTTGTAATGTTGATTTTTTAAAAAATTCCCTTTTTGTGGAGGTTTAAGTGTGACCAGTAGGAAGAAAACATAAAGAGGTCTTTTTGTTGGTTTTTTGCTTCGTGGAGGCTGTTTCTTTACTGTGTTTTTGTAGAGATACATTTATGCAGCCCATGGATAGAAAGAATATTTCTTAGTGCAGTCAGCGGCTGTGCTGAACTCTTGTTTTAATCACTGTCTTTATAAAACAGACTTCTTAATAGTCACTTCCCAAAATGAGCAAACTTCTTCTGAGCAGCTGTACTTGGCTGCCTCAGTAGTGCCTGAGCTAGAAAACAGGAGATATTCCAGTTTGTATTCCAGTTTCCAGAGACATTGCTCTGTCATGAGCAGGAGAAATAGGAAACAGAGCAGTAAAGCTGGATGGAGGTTGGAAGGGGAGCATTAGAATCTGGGGTGGATTTGTCAGCTGATGAACTGTGTGAGCCCCTCAAACATCATTGAGAACATGATTTGGGGGGGTATTTTTTGTCATTTTTGCAGGAGCAAATGTTTGCAGATGATCTTGAGAACGAGGTAGGATGTGCCACCTGCAGGTGTGACAGCCCTGGGGGAGTAGGGGGAGCAGCTCTCTCTGTCATTTCCTCTGCAGTTTTAAATACATTACTTAAAAGCTTCCTAAAAATGCCGAATGAGGCATCTGCTGCTCTGGCTCAGTTCATGCAGCTCCACAGCATTTCTGTTACTACAAATAATTACCATTATTCCCATGGCTCCTTTAAAGCCCACTTAGGCTATTAAGCACACTGACAATGTTAAGCATCTCTGTAGTGACTTTCAGTAGTGCAAGACTAACAAGTATGAATTAATTGAGCAGTAGCAGGTTTTGTTGGTGCATATTCTTGACTCATTCTTCAAGACTCCTCCTGTAGAGGAGCAGTCTTGAGGAACAACTCCAGAAGGAAAAACTGGGGATTCTTTCGGTGCTGATCTTGGTTGGAGTTCTGTCTAAACTCTTCAAAAAGTTACTTGAGGGCTTACAAACCTGTCCATGCTTGTGGCTTTGGCTATGTGGCACTCCTTCTCTTTCAGAAAGATGAGCTGAAGAAAATCCTGACTACCAAGGAAAAGCAGCAGGAAGAAAGTTTAAGGACTATTGAAGCTCTCAAAGCTAAACTCAAGTATTATGAAGTATGTTGAGTGATTTGAAATGGGATATGGCAATTGATATTTACAGTAGGAAGTACTTCAGCATTTTAAATTGCTGAAACTGTTGAATGGTTACCTCATTGCAAAAGCTTTCCCTGGCCCTTCACCCCTAGTTTAACGTAGAGCAGAACTGTGAAATGAATTTTCAGCTTTACTTTTGTTTCTCACTCTTTGGTTTTAGGGCGACTCTGCGGGGTCTGGAGGTAACTTTGGAAATAGTAAGTACAGTGAATTGTTAAAGCTTGCTGTGCACTCTGGAGTGTTAGAACACAGGGATAAAGGGGTTTCTGGCCATCTCTTCCTGTTGCTGGTCTGAAATGCAGGCAGCCCTGAGCCCTGGGAGCAGAGCTGTGTTTGCAGGAGCTGCCAGGGCGCCGCTGATCCATCTCCCACGAGTGCCTGCCCTTGGGAAACATGCTTGGGGACCCTGCTGTGCCCTCTGCTCACGTGAACAACGGGCTGAGCAGGATCCACGCTCCCACTGGAGCTGCCCTTTCCATCCTGCCAGGCTGAGCAGTGGCCCTGCCTGCCTGGGGGCAGCAGCTGTGGCAGTGTCAGAGCTGGAGTGCAGCAGGTTTGGCTTCCAGCACGGCACCTGAGCTCCCACTTGTGTGAGGAATGAGCCCACTTCCAGCAGCTGCAGCCTCCTGCATCCAGCCCAGCTGCAGACCTGCCTGGCACTTGTGTAACACAAGGGCTCTTGACAGATTAAATGGTGTTTGGAGTGCTTGGCTGCCTGGCAGGAGGAGTCACGGGGGTGGAGTGCAGGGGATGCTTTCCCTGCTGTGGTCAAGTGCAGACATGAGCTGGGCAAGCTGCCAGCTCTGACCCTTCTGCAGGACCAGAGCCCAGCCTGGCAAAGCACTTCTCCTTAGGAGGACCTTGGCCAGGCTTCCTGTGGGGATTAATTAAGTAGAACTTGTTTTAATAACAACACTTAAACACCAGCCTTCAGCCTAGTGTGACCCCAGTGACCAGAATGAAGCTTGCCAGGAAAATCAGTGTTCTTGTGATTGTGTTCCTGTTTTTAACCAGAGCCTAAACTCTGTTTGCTTTGAAAATGCAGGAAAAGAAGATTTATTACTCAAACAAGGCCAGGCGTTTGCAGTGGAATCCCAGGTAATAAATGTTTTACCACTGGAAGGAACTCTGAGACAGTCGTGCTGGGAAAGCTAAACGTGCTTATAAAAGTGTGTTTATTGAGCATTGCTTCTGAGCACTCAGTTTGGAGGAATTCCTGCTTTTCCGTGTTTATTTTTTACTGTGGGTGCCCTCTAGAGTCCTGACTGTGACAGGGCTGTAAATGCTGGGAGCTGCTGGGCCTGTCCTGAGCTCTCCTAAACGTGTTTTACTCAGTCACTCTGAAAACTGGCGATTCATCTCCATCATATTTTTCTAATTTAAATTCAGCGACTATATGGCTGGTTTCATTTTCCTGCCTGCTATATAATAATTCCCTGACAATCCCGTTTGATAGCTACCAACCTTTTAAAGCAGCAGCTTGGGTATAAACAAGGTCCAGCAGACCCTTGGGGGTGGAATGAGATGGTCTTTAGGGTCCTTTCCAACCCAAACCCTTGTAGAATTCCAAATGGCTGCATTCCTCAGCCTTCTCAGCAGGAAGGGTCTGTTAGCCATGGCATTCTCTGCTCTGATTCCTCATAAAATGATTTTCACACACTTGAGGGATGGGAGCAGCATTTTAATAAATTAAATTTGTTCTAGCAGATGAGTGATTAAATATGAATGCAGGACAAGGGAAGTGGAATTCATGCATTATACCTGCCCCTCTAGATTTGGGTTTAGGGGTGTTGGGAAGGAATTGTTGCCTGGGAGGGCGGGGAGGGGCTGGGATGGAATTCCCAGGGAAGCTGTGGCTGTTCCTGGATCCCTGGAAATGTCCAAAGCTGGGTTGGATGGGGCTTGGAGCAACCTGGGACAGTGGGAGGTGTCCCTGCCCATGGCAGGGGTGGCACTGGGTGANCTGGGACAGTGGGAGGTGTCCCTGCCCATGGCAGGGGTGGCACTGGGTGAGCTTTAAGATCCCGTCCAACCCAAACCCTTCCATGATTGGGAAGCAGTAATGTGGAGCTGTATTTGAGATTTTTGCTGTTAAAAGCTGAAATACCTGTTCTCTAATAGGGGCAAGAATAATTTACTGTGGGAGAAAAAAACCAAACAAACAAATCTCTTGTACTACTGATGCTCAGATCAGCTGGAGTTTAGGCAGTTTCCATGTTAAAGAACA